>BMAO01006409.1:0-12903 GCA_019973975.1 Trichonephila clavata | reverse complement strand
TTCCGTTGTCTTAAAAGGGATAAATTTTCTATATTTTGATTCTTCAAGTGCTGTTTATCGAGATCTATAAAAACAACAAATGTTCTTCTCGTAAGCCTTTTTTAATACAAGATACATTGTTTTAGATGCGAGACTGACCTAATAACTGGCCACGGTATGGAATAAAATACATAGAACAATCTGTTCACAATAGACAACGAAAGCCGGATGATAACGGATTAATGCTTACCATCCATAGCGAACACTAACTTAAGCTGACTGCACAAGAAATCAGCAGCATCTAACTTTAGAAATGTAGTATTGTCGACAGTGAAGAAATTTGCTTTAGCTGCGATAGAGAACTCGTTCTTTTTATACTCGAGGGGATCAAGATTCGATGCACCCCATTCAACAACGATGAGATTATATCTATTTTAATACATGGTTCACAGACGTTTGTCCCATATGAAACAAACGGTCTTCAGAAGAAATTTTCTTAGGGTTCAGATTCTCTTTCTTTTGCCCGCCTAATTTGCATTTATTAACATTTTAATCTTATTATCATATTTCTTTTTTACTTTTACTATATGCTGGCAGTTATATTCTTCTGAGAATGCTAGTTCTCACGTATTCCAAGAAGCTTATGGGAGAGGAATGAACTTGATTCCAGTTTTACATTTCTAGAGGCGAAAATATTTTTCCAGAGGAGGTTAGTCAAATAGGAAAGCCCACTGAATGTTCAGTCTAATGATTAACGTAGGCACCTCTATTTTTCATGTTAGACATCGGCACTTTATTAATGATGCGGTTTTAGCTTTTTTTTTACTTTTAAGGATGATTTATGTTATGAAATAAAAAGGGTTCTTCAGTCTCATCCTTTATATTGAAGCCTTTTCATCTTTAATGTAAATGATTAAAGTATAAATTAATCCCACACTTTAAAATAAATTAAAATGATATGAACTTATGCACATAAGATTTATGTAAATTTAAAGTTATTGCCGTCTAAATCCTGACAATTAATCATTCAGACAAACTAATGTTGGTACATAATCTTGTTAAAGATGCACATAAATTTTAAAAATTTATTCCAAAGGCTAATTCATGTATATACCGAAAAAATGCATTTTTTTCTTTAAAAAATCTTAACCAAAATTCGAATTCTGTATGTAAGTCAAACCGAAAAAAAAAATTCCATAATATTCAGAGTGAAAATACTGTCGAAAGGGTAGAATATTTTCCTATTAAACTGCTGTTAAGTAAAACGCCGGACGCTAATGACGATAGTTTTACATATGTTTGCAGCCAGGCAGAAAAAAGGTTGAGTACCCCTAGTCTACATCAATCATTATTTCTGTAAGCAACTCAAAGAATTACTTTGTTATTCAATATTGTTGGATGAACTTTCTGTTGTACGAAAAACACGAGTAAGAAGCAAAATCTTACCCTGTGACCATAAAGGGCTTGTAGTTGATCGAACATCCACATCTCGACACGTAATCTCTTACGAATGAGGTTCATTTGATGTTGTCCGTACTTAGCTGTCAGGTACTTTTTCTTGCGCTCCTGAACTTCACCCTTTTCCGGTTCAAAATTGACATGAAGGACCGTTTTCGTCGTGTCTGCTTTCATGTACTTCATGCGAGATACAGGAGGTGGGTCTGGACTATATGATGTGATTGTGCATTCCATCTGAAACAGAAATACATTGAACATTAATCATGCATATCTGGAGTTTTCAACTCATTTCCAGTCAAAATTTATGTTCTATTAATTAAAATTTACACGCTTATAAGATCTGTCCTGACTTATGTATCAGAAACTTGGCCATTGACTTTACGTGATGAGGAAGCTTTGGGAATTTTCGAGAAAAAGATCTTACGCTTCATTTTTTATGGGGTCCAAGTGAATGGATCATGGAGAAGATCTAACTTAGAGCTCCACAGAATTTACAAACAACCTGATATTGTAAAATTTGTCAAATTACAGGGGCTTAAATGGGCTGGTTATCTGGCTAGAATGAATGAACACCGTCACTGCTAGAAAATCTTTCTGGCAAAGCCCATGGGAAATAGACCTCGGGTCAGACCCCCGTTAAGATGGATTGACTTTGTCAAAAAAGACCTAAATATTTTAAAGGTCAAAAACTGGAAAACCGTTGCCAAAACTGGAGATGACTGGAGAAAACTTTTGAAGTAGGCCAGGACTGTCGAACCATTGAAGAAAATCTACACGAGGGAACCCTTTTGTGTATTTATTGTGGGTACTTGCATATTATACCAATCGACCAATTTCGTTAAATCAAAAGAAGTCACCAAATGACACTATATACAGCAAGTAATGGAATCCATTTCCACGCACGTTCGAACCAATATAACGATGACAGCATTTGGTGGCATTTTTTTTTTTTTTGAATTGGCGATGTCTTCATTTGGCGAAATTAGTCCACGGTCTTATACGTAAGTACCTTATAGTCTTTTTAAATCTCATTGCTTTTTGAATGATTGGTCTTAAAAATATAGATTTTTTTTAAAAAATATATAATGAAGAAATCAATTTATACAGTTTTTCTATCGAGAAATTATAATTTAAACAAAGAGGAATTAAAAATAAAATATCACAAGGAAAAGACGTAGACGTTCTGCAATAATGGACAATGCATACATGATGGAGTATTTGAATGGCTGATTGACTAAATTCGTTATAAAGTTGTGTTTATTTCTAAATTTCAATTTTAAATATAAACACTTTTTTTTTTGAAGGAAATTTGTCAAACTTTACTTCTTGCTAGTTTTTGAAGATTTGAGCTTGTTAATCATAAACATACGACATTCATTACAGTAGAAATGTAGATTATTCAATTAGCCTTAACCTGTGAACTATTTTAAGGTATCCTACTACCCTAAAATTGTTAATTTCCAAAAATTGACAAATTTTTTTTCATGATTTTATTTTATAGGCCATCTTATTAGCTTTATAAAAATACCAAGTTCATTATTTTCAATACACTAGAATAAAAACTACAAGTGTCTTAGTAAAAACAAATGTTATTATTTAAACAAGATGTCATACTTTAAAACGCGTAATACTCAAAATGTGTTTTTTTTTTTAAATACTCAAACGGGGACAGCGATTGCTCAAAAAGTTTTGAAAATAATTAACTGTAATTTTGTGTGTATGTCTTGTATACTAGTAGAAGTGTTTTAACCTTCAGATTCATCAATCACCATTTTATTACAAAATTTACAGTCCCTTCTTATGTGAATATAATCACTGTCTTTTTAAGCATTTTGATATAGTAACCGAAATAAAGTGTTTGTAAAAAAGAAAATATCTCCTAGCCTGAAGGTCATTTCAAAATTGAATAATATAGCAACACATTAGATTGAAAAAATTGAAAATGTGTTCATAAACTTATGGTACAGAATGGGCCGCGTTTATGTCATTTTTTGTAAATTTTTACACATTTTTTTTCCCATTTTAGTAATAATTTATTTTTCTCTCCTTAATTTTAGCATAATTTTCTTAAAATGTACTAAACAAATCTAAAAACAAACAAAAAATCCCTACATCTCCATTTTTTTTTTTAAAAAAAGTTGTCGCAAGTAGTCGCATACCTTAAAAGTTTCAGACACGGAAGCAATTGGTTGCAAAGGAATATATTTTAGAAATACCATGCTATTTTATGCAACAAATTTTTTAAATCTTTTTTTAAAGTTATTTTTGCCCAAAGTCTGCTTTTTGTGCATCTACTTTTACTAAAACACTTGTAGTTTTTGCTCTAGTGAACGGAAAATATTAAACTTGGTATTTTTTATAAAGCTAACAAGATCGTATGTAAAATAAAATTATTAAAAAATTTGTCAATTTTTGGCAACATTCATCGGATACCTTAAGTCTTAATACCTTCCAAGTATGAAAATGTTAAAACGATGCCTTGATATCATTACGGATTACATGGAGGAATTTGATAGTCGTTTTTGGCCCGTGGTGACATTTTTGATGCATTTAAATAATTTATCAATATTTTGAAATGGAAAATGCGAGAGTTGATGAATTCAAAAATCGAAAATTGAGGTTTTGATTAATACGTTTTTAGTAAAGAGAAAATCCATAAATTACTGCACAAAAATTGAAAACTATATTTAAAAATTTTAATAAACGTTTATCTATTCGAATAATGATTGTATCCGTCCGATAGATAAATAACAATTTTTGAAAAATGTTTTCATGATAAGCAAAGAAGATTTCACACAATCAAAATAAACTAAAATGTATTCATTAATTAATGTCCATTGCAAAGAGAGGGGAAAACTAATACAAACCAGAATTCCATAAATGGAAGTCAATGCTATCATGATTAAATAAATATTTACTTTAAGCACTTGGGAAAATTTGTATTCGTTTTCATCAGAAAAATATATTTCATAAATTATAGTAAAAAAAGAAAAACACACCAACACGTTTATATGCAACATGCATTAATAGACATTTAAATGATGAGCTTTATTTCAAGGATTCAAGCCGTTATGCCCAAGGCTTTCATCAATTTTTAATTTTAAACTCCTCATAATAATATAAATTGCATTGAATTTATTCTTTCTGAAGCTTAGACAATTTAATTTATAAAAAAATGTAATAAAGTGCAACCGGAAGAATAAAAAGTAAAGGAGTTTCTATCTAAATATACTTTTTCTTCCGCGCGTTTTCGGAAGTTTTTTTTTTTTTTTTTCCTTTTTTGAGCGTATTTCAATTATTTTTAGAGGGTTTTCAGATCTATAAAAATTATTTTTGTAAAAGCCTTCCAAAAAAAAAGATGAAGTTGCACATAATTCTTTAGAGCTTTTCTTTTTTCAAAATCCACTTTACAGTATTTAAATAAAATGCAATTGATTAGATTTCGAAAATAAGCAGAAAGTCCGCGCGGAACTGGTAGAATTGGTAAACTTCCATTGAACTGGTAGGCAGACGATTAAAAACAATGCAAGTCGAAAATATAAAAATGCTTTTAATATGTGTAAATATATTTGCTCTTTTATTTAAATACAATGGTATATAAATGATTTTTTGGAATACTCGCTTAAATGATATATTGGCTCTTAAGTTTCCATTTTTCTACAAAAAAAGTTTATAAAATCTTGCATGTGCTCTTAATATCAAAAGAGAATGAAAAAAACATCGATATCCTCAAAAGTGTATAAAGAAACAGACAAGAGAATGAGAGAGCATGAATGTGTTTGTTTATTTCGACAAAAGTAAGCAAACGCGCGTCTTGCAATTTCAATGATGTTCAATTTAATTAGTTACGCGTTTTAAATGGAGTTTAAAAATAACTTTATGAAAACAGACATTACAATAGTAATAATAATTTTTGCAGATTCTACAACAATGATAACCAGCATATTATACCTATCAACTCTATTTTTATTGAATTAAAGTAAAAAATACACACACTCACGAAGTACTGATTAATGTTACTGTTTACAAATCTCGTAAAACACCATATTAAAAAATGGCTAATCATCTATTGTCAAAACCATTTAAATTGCTCTTGCCTAGAATTTTAATTAAAAACTTTAAAATAGCAAGTAAATATTGATTAAAGCGATTGATCCGGGTTATTAATTTGAGAAAAAGCACTGTTCGCGAATCAATCCAAGATAAAAGAAAGCTATTAAATATAATGAGCTTCTCTTGCATGGGTACAATGTCTATTGAAAAGTTTAATCTCTTCACAGTGGTAAAGTATATCGCGTCTGAATTATTTATCGAATGGGTAAGATGGGCAAACAATAGAGAAGATGTAGGCCAGAAGCATCATCTTTTCGAAAGGTACTGAATTGATGAACGGAATCTATTGTACGTTTTTTTTCGACAGACGATCGTTGGACTAGAACATTAATCATATGGAATATTATTAGCGTCGAAGTCGGGTAGTTCGATCACGTTTAGAATAATATTTTTAAATATGTGTCAATGAGTTACGTTGGTTAGTACATTCACTTCTTTCATGTGTCTCGTAAGTTGTATTGTTAGTGTTTTTCTTCTTTCGTTAGCCATTCTTTTCATAAAATAATGATCAAACGGGAAAAAGGAACTTGTTTGTTTGTTTGGAGAAAACTTTTAAAAAAGTATATTGCTAATAGTTAAAATGCTTCCGTTCCATTTAGTTATAGATCATTTTTCTTACGATTAAGAATCATTTATAGACGTAGAACGATTATTGAAACACTTTTGTTAATTTAAAACATTCCGAAATATCCGAAACATTTTTTTTACAAAAAATCTTCCATTCTACTTGACAAAAGATGTGAAAAATAAGCATAAAAGAAAATATTAATTAAATGCAATATTTATTTTTTCAGCTTTATTGGAATGAATTTAACATATGTTATAAATTTGCACTTTTTGCCCCAAACATAACATTATTATGTATAATGACAAAA
Organism: Trichonephila clavata; assembly: GCA_019973975.1. Taxonomy (NCBI): domain Eukaryota; kingdom Metazoa; phylum Arthropoda; class Arachnida; order Araneae; family Nephilidae; genus Trichonephila; species Trichonephila clavata. Next base: position 6,478 of record BMAO01006409.1, on the reverse strand, counting down.
AGAATTTATTTTCCAATAATTTCACATTTAACAATAAGCAAGATACATTAAACGGAACATTTCTTTCTAACTAATGAAATCTTAGATGATTTCTTTTATCTATTCATTAGTTCTGTAACAAACGTTACAACTTTTTTTTGTTTATAGTTCTGTAATTTTGTTGGGACACATGGCATTTTTAGATATTCTATAATCTGTACAATTATTATATAAATATGAAATTTTGAACATTGTATGCAATCAGAAATTGAGTAAGCCTTATTCCATTTTTATCCATATTTATTACAATGCAATAATTTTGTTACTTTATTTTTTTAACATTGTGGTTGCAATAGCCGAATAGTCACGTTTGCAAACACGTAGCCTGTGTTTCTATGATTGAGAGAGTTGTAGTTTCTACTGTTGCACTAAGGATTAACCGTGTGGAGGGGCGGCCTCCATGAGAATCAAGGGCTCATGTTGGCTGGGTGAAGAAATTTTCAGAGTAGGGGGTAGTTCATGTATCTTTCTTGTCACTTGACCATGTTTCAAAATTAAGAATTCTTTTGCCAATAGCTTTCGTGTTACTTCAGTGAGTGAGTAAGTGAATGAATGAATATTAACGTCGCACGATTCAGCTGCACAAGGGCTTTTGGCAAAGGACCTCTTAATTTTGAACCATGGTCAAGTGACGAGGACGACACCTGAGCTGGCACCCCGTCTCCAACGGAAGGGCATTTCAGCCTCGACATATTTAACGCGCATCTGCCCCATCTGCCCGGTGGGTCTTCAGCGGTACTAGGCTCGAACTCCTAACAGGCCAGCCGCGAGTTGACTACTAGGCTACCGGGGCCAGTGAGTGAGGGGGTGGGTGTTTATTAACAACGCACTATAAACCATAATTTTGAACTTTGATCAAGAGATTAAAACACTTTAACCTTCACCACTTTTTCTCCAAACTATCACTCCACGCCAATGTGACCCCTATGAGCCTCCAAGGTTCAACGTGCATCAGTCGGGCATGCAGCAGGCTTAGAGTTCAAACTCATGATACTCAGATCACGAGTTCGAGACCATAATCACTAGGCAGTGGCGGACCGGAGTATATTAGGGCTCCCCTTCAAAGTCAGGTTTTGGGCCCCAAACCCAAATACCTAAAACACCCCCTTAAACACCTACCCCCACCGCAATGCGGGGGTGTAAGTTGCGCCATTGTCACTAGTCTACAGTGGCCACTCATGCTACTTCACAGTGTGATGTTTACAAGTCAATAAATCATACATTTTCATCTAAAACTAATTATAAACGCTTGATCATTTATTTATTTGAAGAAGATGAAAATTAAAATTTCTCACCAAATCAAAAGGATAGGGGGAAAAAATTATTTACAGTAGTTGTGAAATTATTTAAATTTCAACACTCCAATCACCTTTTATTGGAAAATTTTATTGCCAAAAACATCAAACAAATGGCAGAGTTCAAGGCGAAAACAATAATAGAAATAATTAAAGTTTCTTCAGTGGCAACACAATTAGTCAAACTTCGATTATTTCTTTCCTCTCTCGAGTACGTCACCTCTTATATTCTTTTCATTTCTTAATAAAGAACATAATTACAACTTTCAGAAAAAATAATTTAAAGATTTGTTTGCACGAAAAAATCTTTAAGGTCTTAACTCAATTTACTGCACTTTTATAAGTGACATGGTATAAAACTGTTGCGAAACGGAAAATGCACATCCCATGCGTGTAATTGTTTTGTGTCAGGACAAAATAAAAATTATACCATGTCCTCATGCAGAAGTCTTGCCCGACTTTCTTACAAACCGTAACATTCAACCGTTAACGCTGCGACCACAACGTTAAAGGCTTCTGATTGTCGTTTCCACGCATGTGCGAGTGCTACGTCATTTGTAAAAACAATGGCAGATACATCGGATGCGGTCTGTTCATTTCGGAATTTATTTAAGAAAAAGGAAAGAGGAAGTTTATCGCAAGAATGAGATGTTCACGCTCTCACGGACGCACCGAAAAAGGCGTTAGCCGTAGAACAACTCTTCAGGACCTGTCTTCCGGGTAGCTGCAGCAAGGCAAATCGCGATCACTTAAGGATCGTTAAACGTTTTTTATTGCCCGATAATTGCGTTTTATATCGTTTAGAAGAGCATAAATATAGCTCCGAGAATCTGAACTTAGGTGCACAGGTGAGTTTGGAAAATACAACATGAAACACGTGCTTGCGACATACAAAAAAAGCTTGTACTTTAAAAAACAAACACTCTGATAAAAAGTTTATCATTTGATAAGGACATATAAAAGACATAAAGGAAACAAATGATATCTTAAAATGATGTATTGCCGATTGTTTCACACTAAGGATTATGAATGTTTTTTATTCTGTCCTGCTACAGTTTGCAAATGTTCCCATATTGAGGATATCGACTACAGACCCTTTTGAGACTTATATTTTGTTAAGAAATAATCTATCTAGGCACCAATACTTTTCCAAATAATTGTAAAGAAACTCCAAAACATTTTGAAAAAATCAAATATGGAATATGCATAAAATATTCCCCGATACCCCACTAAGAATTCTAAAAACTGCAGCAATTTATATTACTTTGTTGCAGCTCTGAGAAAATACCAATCTTAGCGAATAAGAAAATAGATTAGGGATTCAGAATATGTTTCAAATTAGGACCTTTTGTGTTTTGGGAGTTAGATCGCGTCCCCTGGGAGGTGTCAAGTTAAGATTTCCTACAAAGAAGGGGACATAGTGAAAATTTTGAAAAACCCAAATGATTAGGAAATTGAAGTTTGAATTGTCTATTTTTGTCAATATTCTATTAAAATTTTTTAAAGAATATGCGAAGGTGATTGTGCTAATACTCTAAAGCCAAGTATATCTTAGTACACCCGAAATTTTCTATTTTCCCCTATTTTGATAACATATTCAAAATTGTCATATCTAATGAAGCAAAGCAATAAATAGAAATAACAAGACAGTACAGATCAAAAATAAGTTAAGTACAGTATTATAATAGTCATAGAAACAAAGAGGGTAGAATAAACGTGCCACAAGCCAACCTATCCCTGTACCATTGGGCTGCAAGAAAAAGAAAATAGTGGAAGAATAAGGTTCCATTAATACTAAAGGACATAATACATATATACACATGCAACTGTGTGTGTTCCCGCAAATGTGTGTGTGACTTTTGTCTTTGTTGGGGTTCGTATTAATATCCTTTTAATGGTAATTTGATTATCTTAATGTAATATTCAGAACTGTAAATATAAAACTTTCTAACTAGCTTAATAAAATGTTATTCATTGTGAAATTCATTTAATAACTGTTTTTCAATAAAAATATATTTGAATGATTTGTAAAACAGCATTTCAGAATCGTCATTTACCTTTATTTAGTTAATATTAAATAATACACACATATGCACTCAAAACAATATTGAACCGTTTCCCTCTTGAGAATGATAATCGTAAATTTTTCATCACGTCAAACAATTGAATAGATGAAATACATTCATGCATATTATTTTTCAAGATCAGAAGAATTTTCAAAAGCTTTTACAAAAAAATATTTTTTTAAAAAACTTTCCTTTAAAAACACCATCACAAAAAGAGCCCCGGAAAAACAAAAGGTTTCTTAAATCAAAAGGTCACCTTATCTTTCTCTCTACGCGAAATTTACCTCTAGTTTCCTATGTGATAATTTCAATACACTATAATCAAGAACCATGCGATCAAAATCTAAGCTAAAATCTAAAAAAACTAGAGCACGCGATGATATAATTTTTTAGCCAAGCGGTACAGTTCTCATCTCTCGATGACCGTGTAGATAAACCGGAAAAGCACATTGTTTGCGCATAAAGGTGTTCCATTATGCCATTTCTTTCTTCTTTTTTTTTCGTTCTTTTTGAGAAGTAGTGGCACCCAAACTGTGAGAACAATGTCCAGTAGCTGGTGTCGGCATTGAAATTCTCGCTACGCCTTGCATGCAAACAGTGCTGACGCCCTCGATCAACCTTTTCAATAAACAAGACATGTTACATCCGACAAAACACTTCGGATGTAAATACAGAGAGAGCTCAAAGAGAAAAGATTAAAATAGTTGAAAATGAATGGGCGTGAAATCCTTTCAAAGGAGATTTATGATTGAAGTTGATATTAATTGAGGTGTTTACCAGCTTTCTTTGTGTACCTTGATGAAAATCTCGTTTTCCTCTGTTTTGAAAACGGTCAGTGTTTTCCTATGTAATGTTGCGATTATCCACGGTCATGCATTAACTTTATTGACATCTAAAATGGATTTGACCTTTGACAGCATATCTGCTGATTTGTTGCCACTAGGATTAAATGATTAAGTATTAGGAAATAATAGAAGGAATCTGTAGTTAATCTTCAAGACAAATTATTACTCAAATACATTCTTAAATCATTTTCTTGCTTTAATTATTCTGTACCCTCTACTTTCAAAATAAACATGAAAGCCACTTTAAGCATTTTTGTAAACGTCTTGCATCTTGATTTCACTTCAGTAAACGAATAAAAAAATTAAGCTTAAATACTTCCTTTCGCCACCAAAAGCAAAAACTAATTATTCTGTTCATTTTAACGAGATGAAACGAAAAGTATTAAAATAAATGAAAGCATGATTTCATTTTAAATTATATCTGATTTAAATATTAATGAGCTATTTTGATTAAGATAAAGATTCAACATGAATTTTGTTTAAATAGTTTACTCATTGTTTAGAAATTTTAAGATATTCATAATAATTTTTTCACAAAAATATCCTTAAAATTGATTTGTAAATTTTTGTAACTTAGCCAATTTTTTAATAAAACAAATATTCAAGCTGAAATTTTTTTCATTAATTTATATTATTTAATACCTTCTAAGATACTATTGTATTTTTCTCGAAAATATAAAATGTTTATCTTACGGATTTCATGCTTTTGCTAAATCACTGATTATATGAAAAGCAATTGATGATATAAAAAATATTTCTTAAAAGTGTCTAATCATTAGGAAAAAATCGATTTTTTTTCCCTCTTTCAAAAATATTAATTGGTAATTTTTCACGATATGTGCGAGAAAAATTTGCATCTTAAAATGCTTACGGTCTTTACAGAAGGCAACCAAGCGCAGAAGTTTTACTGCAGTTATTTCTAAACAGGAACCAATAGATTTGCATAAGAAATTCTATGATTTAAAAAGTCTAAAACTACCAAAAGTTTAAATTTAGTGCGCTTCATTGACAACGAGCTTGTGTCTCGTTTGTAGCTCTCAAACTTTTTTTGATAAAAAAAACGGAAGACATTTGGAAACAACTCAATGTTTTAGATGCAGTGAGGATCATCGGACAATCGTGGAATGAAATTTCCCAAAAACTTATAACGCGGCATCTGGAGAAAAAAAACTGTCCTTTTTTTCATCACTGAAACTAAGGCGGAATGAGTGTCAGAGCCTGAGGAAATTAGTAATACGATTGAAGTTGTCGATCTTGCGGGAAAGTAAATTTAGAAGTGGATAATAATGTTCAAGAACTGGCCAGTTCCCACAATCAGGAGCTGACAATTGATGAGCTCATAGAAATGCAAGAGCAAGACTTTGAAGGGCTTGAGTCTTTAGACCCAGTTCAATCAGAAGACCGAAAGACAAGTGGGAATTTGATAAAAAGCCTCAGTTTAATAGAAAAAAAGAAACGAGTCTTACAGTAGTCGCATATGATGTGTAACATCTGACTTGTTATCATGGTAAATACGCAATAGTGACTTTAATCCTGAAAGAAATGAATCAGTTATGACTGGAAATAATTTTCTATCGAATAATTATATCTTTAATGAAAATTTTATTTAATTAACACAAGGAGTAATGCAGTTTTTTTTTATCAAAAATATTTATTAATGTTCAATTTTGGGAAGAGCGGAGACAATAGATTTATGAAAACTAAAGTATGACACATATACTTGGGATTTCAAAGTATTTAAAAATCGTTGAAAAACAGCGTCAATAACAGTACCACTGTTAGTTGTCGAAACATTTCGATTGGTGTGCATTTCGATCTTGAGTTCATCTTTCAGAAAAGCTATGAGTGGCTCAGCTTCTGGCAAACTGAAGTTAACGTTAAAATCACCTCTCAAAATCATGGGAAGCGAGTGACAGTTTTTTTTAAAAAGAGCAGAACCACCTTCGGTATACGGTAAAAGTGCAAAATGCAGGAAATCTTTAATTTTTTTTTAACTGTTTGATTCGGAGAAATGTATGCGACCACCAAAATGACAAGACTTGCTGGTATGTGCGGTAGGCGGGCGTCTTAATTGCTACTACAGTTGGACCACCAGACGAAGGTAGCGAAGAGACACCGTCAAGAGCGCATGCTTAAAAATTAGAAATATCAGAGAAAGTGGCGTGGCAGGAGCGGACACATAACATTTCGTGGGCTGAGCGGACACTTTGAAACTCATCGTGGTTTGAGCGGA
>BMAO01006408.1:0-43258 GCA_019973975.1 Trichonephila clavata | reverse complement strand
TGTGGTGCCATTTTTATATGTAGAGCTGTTTCATTTATTTTTTGTAGTAGCTTTTTCGTTCTTGCTCGAGATTTTGTGTGTTTCCTTTTTGAATATTGTATTATACCTGCTGAAGGGGGTCGAATACGGGAGTTGTATGGGGAAGCAGATATATTTGATGAAGTTTCCATAGGCTGAACATAGGGTTGGTGGTGGTAAGTACTGAATTAGAAATAGGAGTCGGTGGCTGAGTTTCTGACACTGTAGTGGCTATTGTTGAGGGCAAGAGGTGTGCTTGGGTTGAAGTTGATGTGGAAACAGCAGGAGTGGATGGTATATCTGGTTTTGGGAGGGATGAAATTAAGTAAATTTAAAGGTGGACATTTTATTTTTGTTATATCTTCGTCTGTCTGTGTGGCACTGTTTATAGTAGAGGATTTGGCAGCTTGAGCGTAAGTTTGAGTTAACTGTGGAACTATTAATTTTCGTGCTTCTGCATGATATATTTCTATTGGTTTTAATAGCTTGGATTTCTTTTTCATTCCACTTTGGGCATACTTTTGAATCTGATTGATGGGTTTGGGAACAATTAACACATTTCGGCTCTAGTGTACAATCCGTGGAAGAATGCCCAACGGATGCACATCTAGAGCATGTCAATTGACCGCGGCAGGAAGTTTGAGAATGTCCGAACCTCTGACACTTGAAACAGCGCAGAGGATTCGGGATGCACGAACGTATTCTGCAGAAGGTATCTAGCTTTTATTGTACCTGGAAGATTCGGGCTATTGAAAGTTAAAATCAAATGTTTCGTAGGAATAATGGCGGCATCTTTTTTAATCGTAATTCTTCTGACTTGAATAACACCCTGATCAGAAAATCCATCAAGAATTTCTGACTCAGGGGTGGTCAACAGGTCAGGTTCAGATATGACACCTCGGCTTGAGTAACTGTAAGTGTAGAATCGAGAAATGTTTTTGCAGACAGATAAGATTTCGATTGAATAGCTGATTTTGTTTCAACAAGTAAATCACCAGATCGCATTTTTTTAACCGATTTTGGTTCACCGATTGCTTGGAGGGCTTTGAAAATCGCAAAAGGGGATTTTCTGGACATTTCATTGTTGGTTAACGACAAGATGAAAAAGCGTGAAGTACTGGCAATATGTTCAATGGTATGAAATTTGGGTAAAACGAGGCACATCAGAATTGGATCCATAGGCACGTGAAAAACTTCGTTCTGGAGTGCCTCCACCCACCACGGAGTCCAACAAGGGAGGCAGTGTGCCGGTCATCTGGCAAAAGCCAGGCACGGCGCTTACCTGAAGTACACCCAGAATATAATGCTACAGCATCAGGGCGAGGATCCAACGGGTAAACCCGCCACCCCTTATCTGCAGCACTAACCCTACAGCAATGTCTCTGATGAGACATCACCAGCCGATTGACAGGAGCGGGCTCGCTCCTGCCACCCGTCTACAGCGAAGCGTGGGCCAAAGGGAACGCAAAAGGTATCCCCAGGACACCATTTTCCTCCTTACGGGACGCCGCACACGGCAAACATGCGGGTCGGAAAACCAACGTTGGTAGTAAGAAAAAAGAAATAATACGAACATTAAAATAAATTGTCGAAAAAAATATTAAACGAATTTAACGCAATACAAAACGAAAAATATAGTATTATTAATGAATATTTTGAGTAATCTAATAAAAAATTAATCAATAGTTTTGTACATTTAAATTTCGAAAAATTGTCTGTAGTCTAGACGGGAAAAGAAGAAAAGGGAAAATTGAATGACAAGAGGGTCGAAAATAGAGAAGGATCACTAGGGTACCCCGGGTTCGTGACACCCGTTTACCAAAGAGAGTAAACCCCTTGGGAAAAGGAAAAGATCACTAGGGCACCTCGGGATTGTGACACCCGTACTCACCTAAAGAAGGTGAGCCCCCTGAGGGGTCGCAAACAGTCGGATACCTTAAGTGATGAACCACGATTCAGCATACAAAGCGATTCTGCCGAGTTCTCATCTAGACAGCTCAAGAAATGCTATCATCCTGCAAAAATTAGACATCTCTTTGGTGGCACTGTCATCCTGGTATAGGAGGCATAATAGTGGACGCACGTATGCTACTCCATACCTTCTCTGCTGGTACGACACCAGAGCTCTAAAAGGATGAGATTTTAGAACCTTATGTACGGCTTTTTTGAGGAGTGAGAGATTAATTCGTTTTAATGTTGTTTAATGTGATTCGTTAATGTGAATTGTTTTAATCAATTCGTTTAATCTGAGCACACAGAGCTGATTACTACACGATTATCTGGAATAAGAGGGTATTCGCCGTATGGTGTGGCCATCGAGGTGTATAGATCTCAATCACACCTGTGATTCTCTAAGAGCCATTGAATGATGACAATCCACTACAAGATTTAAAATCCCCTCTTTTGGAAAAATGTGAATTACTGCCCCAATTCTTGATCAGTATTCACATTAATAGTATGAGAGCACATTGTAAGGCTTAAATAAAATGTGGCCTATCTCTTATCAGATGAGAAATTTCGAGTTATGACGTATCGTACTTTGACCATTGTGGCTCTTATTTGCAAATCAGCTTACGCTGAAACATTATGCTTTTTTTTAATTTCCAGCCTTTCCTTACTGTATAATGTGTTACTATACCAAATTTTCAAGCAAAATGACAGATTTTGTTGAAATATCTATTTTTATGTGTTTTTAACTTTAATTTTGAGCATTATAGTGTATAATAATGTAATATATATACACTGAAATATTAAAACTCGTGGAATATCTTAACATCGTCTGGAACAGCCTTTTAAAAGGCGAAGTGCACTAACAGCCATTGAATTGATAAATCATCGGAAGTAAAAATTATTCAGTCATGTTGACGTTCATCAGCAGAATGTGTAGATTACTGATATCATACATAAGGACATGTCTACAATTATTTCCAACATGCAAAGCACCTCAAGGTATCCGACTACCCCAAAATCGGGAATTTTGCCAAAAATGGACAAATTAGTTTAGGATTTTATTTTATAGACCATCTTATTAGCTTTATAAAAATACCGTTTAATATTTTTCGTTTAGAACAAAAACTACAAGTGTTTTAGTAAAAGCAGATGCCATTACTTTAAGCAAGATATCATACTTTAAAACGCGTTTTACTCGAAATGTGTGAGTGTTTTTTTTTTTTAAATACTGAAGGGGCCAGCGATTGCTAAAAAAGTTTTCAGAATAATTAACCGAATTTTTTTCTGTATGTTCTGTATAATAGTAGAAATGTTTTAACCTTCAGATTTATCAATCACTGTTGTTTTACTACGAAATTTACAATACTTTATGTTAATATAATCACTTATTCTAAGCAATATCATATAATAACTAAGATTAAGTGCTCTAGTTTTTGTAAAAATTAAAATCTCTTATCCTGAAGGTTACTTCAAAACCGAATAATATAGCAGCACATCAAAATTAAAAATTTGTTCACAAACTTTTGGTACAGTACGGGCCGCGTTTATGTTATTTTTTTGTCAATTTTTAATCATTTTTTCCTATTTTTAGTAATAATTTATTTTGCTCTTCTTAATTTAGCATATTTTTCTTAAAATGTACTAAACAAATCAAAAGACAACAAAAAATCCCTATATCTCCATTTTTTAAAAAAAGTTGTAAGTAGTCGGATACTTTAATAGTGAGTCGTAGAAGTCTTATAACAGTCATAGAAATCCTGGTACGAAGTTGATACAGATTACGTAGCAGACGTTGAATAGTGATTTCTCGTTTTATGCCATTCAATACATTTTCGGATTGAAGCAGGTCTGGTGAAGATACCAAGACCATAGAAAATTAAAGTGTATCTACAACATGTCGATAGAGACAACAGCAGCATGTATGGGAACATTGCTTTGTTGGAAAAGGAGTTGAAACAGGGCGTTCAGTAACAGGATGGCAACTGGTTGCAGCATCTCTCGAACATTAAGTTGACCAGTCAAAAGGCCCCCGTTAGGGAAACCAAAAGGTTTTCAGCATCATAATTGCAGTCTACACTATGACGCCAGGTCTTCCAGACCCATGATTTTACTGGATCTTGAGCTGACTACGCTCTCAACACATGGATTTGATTTTATCTACACTAAGACAAGCGTGTCGTTGATGAAGACAAAATCAATGCAATCCGACGAATCCATGCTCGTTTAAGCATGACGCCATTCCTACCATTGACGATGATGAGTTAAAAAAACTAATCATCGTAACCTACATAAGCCAAGTCCTTCGCTTGTGAAGCCATCAAAATAATTTATGGAATGATGCAGAGTTTTCCAAGGATGAAAACAGAGATATAGTTCCCTACTCTCCAAACTTTCACACCATGCCAATATGAAAACTTTTAGATAAATTTAAAGGGCATCAACCCCTTTACACTTCAGGGTCTTTAAAGGCACCTGAAATCAAAGACAACGTCGGCCACGAGTTCGCGATCATGACCTTTCGGCTAATGCTGCTACATTTCATTTTTGGATATATGGAGTGAGTTTTTAAGCATAGCACTCTAAAGGAACACGAATGCTACTGGCGACGGACCTCATAGCTTGAATAAAGTGGTAAGGGCGACACCAGAGATGGCACCTGCTCTCTAAACTACCACAACACGCCAATAGAAAGCTTTTGAGTTCTACATATTTAGCATATATAAGCTCTACACTGGGGGTCTTCAGTGGCACTAAGCTAGAACTCATGAAACGCCTACCCTCAGTCCGTGACCATGACCCCTTGGCTGCCACGACCACTTTGGATAAATGGAAACAAGTCATAAAGTGAGATTTTGAAACATTTTGAAAATATGAATGCGATATCACATACTATTATTCAAATAATTTCAAATATTTTTTTCATTTTACTGTTTACAGGTTTCCTTAGATTGGCAATGATGTGTGACAACATCACTCAGAGTGAGGATATCCGTTGTTGTGAGTACCGTTACAGTGACACCGCTGTCCACAAACACTTATACAGGGTGTCTCAGGATTATTGGGACAAACTTTATGGGAAGTTAGGGGACATCAAAAGGATTCAGATTTGCATGCAACCCATGGTTGTGGAAACACCTTTTGATACTAGGTGGCGCTAATCACAAGATCATTGGAGGAAACAGACCTGCATTACCGCAGTCATTTGAGCTGTCATTACCCTCAGAACAATATGGAACGTTTTACAAACAGCGAGCGAGCAGATATGCATCTCATTTAGGGATTGGCAGAAGGAGATGCACGATCAGCAGAATGATTGTATCGCGAAAGATACCTATAAATAGGTGCAACGGACCACCGAATTTCTCAGTTTATGTGAATGTGGATTATTATGAGGTAATAGGCATAGAGAGGGTAGGATACGAGTGACTCGAGCTCATAGCATGACTCAGCTTTGATCAATAACTGTTTCAGATGATCTCAGTCTCGTGCTTCTTTGTTCCTTGTTGTTGCCCTAGTACTTTCCCATTATGTTTCCGACTATGAGTTGGTTTGCAAATTTGAATCATTGTGACGTCCCCCCAATCCCCTTAAAATTTGTCCCAATAATTTTGGGACACCCTGAAAAATAAATGCGAAGCATTTAGAAAGTCATGTTTTTTTAACACTCTTGTATGTGACGGAATCTTTGAACTCAATTTCTACTCACTTTAAAAGGTCAGATTAATTCAAAATTTTGTACACTTGTCCAGGACCGATGACAATACAATAATTTCATAATTTTGTCCCGTTGTCCTGATCATGATCAACGATTTCCTTTTTTCAGATCCCATCCCGCATCTGGCGAATCAATTTAGATTCCATTTCCAGATTTGGCGACTAATTCCAGATATTGGTGATTAATTCCAGACATAACAATGATTCACGTGGTGCTAAGAAATTATGACGAATTTTACAATTGAAGCAGAAAATTGCATACAAATTGAAAAAATATGACTATCAGTTTGATATTTGGATATGAATATATGCATGAATTATAAAGAAATAATAAAATAAATGGATATTTGAATTTATATATTCCTACTATAGCTACATAAGGGTTATAGGTAATTAACATTATCATTTTTAAGCATGGTGTGACGTCGTCACAATGGAGAAAGCGCCTCTATTCATATCTTTCAATTCTTTATCTCATTCAAATCTTTAAGGTCCTCAAACGACTCGATCTCTAGGCCGAATAGCCACTCCTCTAAATAGTCATTTCAAAGGTGAAGTCTTTCCAGGTACTATCCGATTTCTTTTGGTGTTTAACAAATCTCTGGCGAAAGACTTCCGGACTTAACTTAAATCGTTTAAGTAATAGTTTTTTAATATAGTCATAATTTTCTGCTTGTTCCTCCGGTTCGCGAGCAATGAACTGCACGATATCCAAAGGTAACAAACCTAATAAATGCCCTACCCAGTCTGTTTTTTCAATTAAAGCCCTTTTAGCCTGACGTTCAAAAATAACCAAATACAAACTGACTGATTTGGATTAAAATCTGGGATTAATTTTCTTAAATTTACATTCGAGGTTACAGAACGGGGATTTATACAGCCGGTTGATTCATCGTTTACACTATGTCCGGATTCTATTTTAAATCTTTCTAGATCAAATTTTAATTGTAATTCTTTCTCTTTCAACGCGTGCTCTGCTAATCTTAAGGTCTCTGCTCTTTCTGATTCTTCAAATCTAATTTTTTCTGCTCTTTCTGATTCTGAAAATCTAATTTTTTCTGCCCTTTCCCATTCCTCTTCAATTTTCCTATTTGCAATAATAAACAGATTTTTTACGAATTCCTCTTCGTAACCCTCACTGTTAGTGATTGCGGTTTTGAGGTTAGGGACAGTCATGTTTGGTGTGACATCTACCCCTAATTCCTCTGCGAGTAGCAACATATCTTGCTTTTTCCCTTTTCCGAGAAAAGCCATTTTTGAACAATATCAGCACAATATATTTGTTAAAATTCACACAATATTTACTACTCTCTAGTATCACAATAACACTGGTCCCATGCAAACACAGAAACAAACAAAGAAAAATCCCCCACATCCGGTGGCGGCGAAATGCTTCCCTCGGGTCAAAGGTTGCAGGGGCTAATTAAGACACGTCCGTCTCAGTATATTAGCGACTGCAGGTGGTTTTGCACGTGTGGTCATCATTCTTCTAAAACTGACCCGGCCGTGGGAAGCAAGTCCCAGATGTCTCAAGGGGGGGGGGACGCACACACGTCACACTGTTTACCTCATGTTGATTGTATGTATTTAAATCATTTTAATATCACATGCACGAAAATTCACAAATTTAGGTAGTTTGGGAAGTGGAGGAAAAGCTTAAATATTACATTACATTCAGTCCTACATTAAATTGAATGATGTAGTGCATTTTAATTCATGTAGTGCACGTCTTGTCTTTGTCTGTGAGCAGTAGGGAAAATACTTCGTCCACTGCATTTCATTACGTATATTATCCAAGAAACATAAATATGTTACCGGGAATTAAAGCGTGATTCTTGGAAGGCTTAAATTGTCAATTTATATTTATTTTGAAAGCAATAGTTTGTTATGAATTACTTTGTATCATCGAAATCCCTGCCTGTCTTTATAACATAATCTAAAAGTTTTATTCCAATCTTTTAAATGAAGAAATTCACACTCACCGTAACGTTTCAATTCGAACAATAACCTATCTATGATTAATGTATCATGTTACACAAGTATATTTGTGGCAATAGATATTTCAGATTTGCAAGTCAAACAATTGAGGCTTTAGAAAGAAAAAAAATTTAAAATATATATTCTATTAGTAATAGAATACTTTTTAAAATTTAACTCTTATTTTTACCATGTATTATGTACACACTTATTTTTCTAGAATGGGAAGGGGTAGTATCAAAAGATATTCACTAGAAAAGGGGGCGGCATTGAAATATACACGAGTAAAGGTTGGGAACCTCTGATCTATAATGTGCCACACCAAAAGGTGGCACCAGGTGATGGGAAATGTACTATGTATGCAATGACAATCAATAATCCACATTTGAAAGGGGAAAATATTATGGTGGGTTAGATCTCTGTAGTGTTTAGCCTTATTGCAAAATATTTTATTTTTAGGTTAAAGTATTGGTGGTGCAGAAGTGTAGGGTAATTTTACATGTATTTCATCACATGGGATACACTTTATTCATTTTTCTGATTTTTTTCTTTTCTAATTAAGTGATAAGTGACTTGGACATGGGACTAGAGGCTTCGGTGGTATGAAGCACAACTTTATCAATATTCTTTCCATATAAAGGAATTTCTTCTGGAAATATTGTCTCTAAAATATTCTGCTGATAGTAGAGTGAAATAATTTTGGATTTACTGGCGATTCTTTTTCGATTTTTAATTTGCCGTTGTTAGAAAATCCTGCAACTATCATGGATCCCTTTAGGAACATTACTGTACACTGACGAAGCCATTTCGTAAAACCACAAGACTGAATGCTATAAATTGTTAATTTTAGTTCAAAAAACGAACTAGTTAAAAGTACGTTTTCTTTTTGATAAAAATATCTTTGCTAATTATCTTTTAACACAATTATAACTCCTCTCCCCCCCCTTCAAAATACCAGTATAAAATAACCTAAAAAATACAAAAATTTTCAAACTAATTTATTGAGTAAACCTACATTGATCAATACAATTCTTAGAAAATTATTTTTTTTCAACAGTTAATGAGTATGAAAAGCCAAACTTAGCTAAAGAAAAAACTATTAATTTATTAAACAGAATCAATTCTAGATCATCATATTCACCAACTTTTTTTAAGCATAATTAAACAAATAATCAATGAAGATTTATTTTAATACACAAATAAAACAAATTAAATTTGGTACTTTTCATTTAGAATTTCTTTTTCACGATATTCAGCCACTCAATTATGATACATGAATGCATAATTTAAAATATTAAACAGGTGGCTACAAATGCTTATCAAAATTAATTATAATTGATTATTTCAAAATATACTCTCACCACTGATTTTCTTCATTACTTAAATAGGTAAATTTATCTACAGAATTCAAGTAAATATATATAAAAATATTTACAGTTTCATCAAAATTCATAACTGTTAATAATTATAGAATATTTATTAATGCAAATATCAAGAAACATAAAAAAATAACCAAAGAAGGCTTTCATATGGACGCAATGAAGTTTTCAGACATTTTAAAATCCTTCATTTAAACTAGGGATGTGATATTTCAAACATAAAATTATGTCTTATATTAAAAAACTGACCAAAAATCCAATTTATTCACATCTCAAATTCGGTATAAAAGAAAAAAATTCTATTAAATCCATTTTTCTTAAAAAAGTTTGATCTACACTATTAAAATTCGTAAGTAAACAAACGTATCTATCTAAGTATATATGTGCGTCTATCTCACGAACCGCACGGCGCAGAAACTCGCCGAAGGTACTAAAAGATCGCGAATGATTCGAGGTAGCCGATTTGACCATCTTTGTTCGATATTACAATTAGTTAAAAAGAAATAAACACACGGAGAAAAAAATTAGCTTACCAAAAAGGAGGCGTCAAAATTAAACGAAATTTTACATACCTAATGACTACTTTCACATAAGTAAATTATTAGAAAATGAAAGAAAAAGAATAATTTATTTCAGAGAAAAAGGCAAAAGAACGGTGGATTTAATACCCTGTTGAACCCCTTCTAGCACGAATGCACGATACGATACGATCGGGCATTGAGGCATACAAATTCTGTATGATGTCTTGAGACATTTCGTTCCACATTTGTTGTAACCTTGCCTCTAGTTCGTTCAAACTCGTGGGATGCCTAACTCGCCGTCCTGAATGATCCCGGATATGCTCGATTGGAGACAAATCTGGAGATCGGGAAGGCCAAGGAAGGTAGTAACAGTACGGAGACAGTTTTGTGACACCCTTGAAGTGCGACTCTGAGCATTGTCTTGTTACAAAATGGCTCCTGGGAGCCATTGCATGAGAGGCAACACATTTTGGTAACTGTACTCAATGAAAGAAATCTGCTTACCAAATTTGAAGACTGTGAAACTAATAAATTAAAAATGGGGGGGGGGATATCTGTAATGCTAATTGAGCCGCCGCAACGCCCCTTGGGGGACGATTTTCATGAAACCCATTTTGTAGCAAATCTCTACCCTATGAGAGGAATCTGCTTGCCAAATTTCAAGACTGTGTGTCTTAACAGTTTAAAAATCGAAATAATTATTTATATCTCCCCTTAACCCCCCTCCCCGCAACACCGCTTGAGGGGCAATTTTACCAAAATCCATTTTGTAGTGGATATTTATTCCATGAAAGAAACATGCCTTCCAATTTTCAAGCAGGTAGGTCAAGTAGTTTAAAAAAAGAAATATTTATCTTTTAACCCCCCCCCCTCTTTAATCCCCCGCAACGCCACTTGGGGCGCTGTTTCCCCAAAACCCAGCTTGAAGCTGATCTCTATCAAATTTAAAGATTGAGCGTGTAATAGTTTAAAAATGGAAATAATTATCTATAAAGCCCCCGTAACGCCACTTGGGGTCTATTTCCACTAAACTCATTTTGTAGTGGATCTCTACTCTATGAAAGGAATCTGCTTACCCAATTGCAAGATTGTACACTGAGTAGTTTAAAAATTGAAAAAATTTATTTATATTGCCCATTAACCCCCGTAATGCCTCTTGCGGTTCGAATTTCGCAAAATCCGTTCTTAGCGGATCTCTACTCCATGAAAGGAACATGTCTACCAAATTTCAAGTCCATAGGTTGAATAGTTCCGAAGATATCGTGATTAGTCAGTCAGTCAGTCGCATTTCTCCATATATATAGATTTAATTAAGTTAGGAGCAAAGTTAATAATCACGAGTGACATCATGGATTTGCCACACATAAAATGATATACAGAAATTAACACTTATCTTGATAATTTGTACAATTTATAAATAATCCCTTCAGTGCTGATTAAAAGTCACGCGATTCGCTTCCCAATGCCTCCGTTCTCCACATAGGCGCTGGCATGTGATGTATTGGGGGGGGGGAGAGAAAAGAAATAAATAAAGAAATCCTCTCAAACACTGTCAAAGTCCTTTGATTGCATTCCAAAGCCTTCGGAATAATTTGCACTGCACAGAAAAGAACGTACTTCGGAAAGACGTATATATTCGCCGCTGACACTTAAGAGGTTACATTCATATTGTAGCTTTAGCGTATTATTGAATTGAAGAAAATTATGATTGAATATTGGGTCGCAAATATTGAAATTCGAGAAGCACTGGTTTATATTCGAGCTGCTAAATATTTTTCATTTATTTTTATAAAGCATTACAAATGATGATACGAACTAGCATTATAGCAATACGTTTAAAAGTTGATAATACGACTGACACTTAATATTTCTTCTTAACACACTTTTATTAGTTTGATTTTTATTAGAGACGGAATCTTTGAAATATAAGAATACGGGACACTCGAGGCCTTGTAAACGGCGAGAATAAATACTCTTCAGACCCGTTAATTAATATCCATTGAAGTAGAAGACCTATTGCAGCAGCCACGAAAAATTCTGGCTCCGAATATCAAACTCAAGGATAAATTCAACAATGAATAAATGTTGGTTTAAAAAACTTATTGAAGATTGAAGTAAAAAATTGAAAAACATTATTGTTTAAAAAAAATAAACACGCTTTTATAGTGAATCGAACTAAAAAGTACATATGAAAAAATATATATAAGAATAAAATATGATTAAAGAGAAAATTAGTGTCATTGTGGTAAAAGCGTGGGTTGCTTTGTACTACATTTTTACACTTACTTAGCATTTCGGAACAGAGCTATTAAGAAATTCTAACAATTAATATAGAGTACTCCACGCTTTTACCTCACTGACATTAATTTTCTCGTTAATCATTTTATTCTTATATTAAGAATTCTTTTTAGTTTGATTCCCTATAAAAAAGCGTGTTTTTTAGTTTTTTTAACTATAATTTTTTTTCACTGAAAAGAAATCAAAATTCTCTCTGAAACTTGCATCAGCAGTATACATAAAAATACACCTTTTGAAGAATTTATGAGAAATTATTTAATCCGGTGACCTCGAAATTAATTCTCAGCCGTTTTAGTAAACTGACGCAATGAATGATGTTTCATTCCACAGATCCAACAAGATATTTTAGAAAGCAGACTTTATGTCTTAGCAATTAGAGCATGATTTTTACTTACTGGAATCTTTTTCATATTTCTATTTTCAGAAAAACGAGACGTTTTTATAATATGGTACGAAATTGTTGACCCACCCTCTTCTTTTTCACATAAAGAACACTCCTTTTGTACGTTTGCTGTGTTTGTATTAACCATGAGCTTTAAGGGTTAATTTTAATCGCCAAATCCAGAAATCGTTAATCTTGATGATCCTGATCAGGGCAATGGAACAAAATTACGAAATTATTTTATTGTCATCGGTCTTTGACAAGTGTGCAAAATTTCTAAGATAGAATACTCTTTCTTTTTGAACTCCTGTGAGGAATAATTTATTATTCGCGTTCTATTTATCATTCAATAAATCGTTAATCGTTGCAATACACTGACGAAAATTTCATTTAGTTGTAGCCTCATTCATTGTAAACGCGACCGTGAAACTTCGGTTCGACGTTATCTGACGTTCGTATGGCTAACAAACTTCAGTAAGGCTATTTCGATGAAGTGTGAGCTTAATTAATGACTCACTACAAAGCAACACGAGGGCTACTCGTGACGGACCTCGCAAATTTAAGCCATGGTCAAGTGACGAGGAGACATCTCAACTGGTAGATATTTTTCCGAACGTCCACTCAATGGCCACGGAATGACCGAGTCACGACCCATTTGACCTGCATCAGTAGTTCTTCTACACCAAGGGTGTCAAACTCAAAAGCTAAATTGGGTCAAACAAAGAAGTTTTAAATTGAGGTGGACCGCAAAAAAAAATCAGTATTCATATAAACGTAGGTTTATTTCGCGCGCGCGCGAATGCATTATAATAAACTAGAACTAAACTCATTGGCGCAACAGTCGATGAGAGCCAAGGCCTGCTACGTCCATCTCAGTATATGTGAATTTGGGAACCGAGGTGCTTAAGTTCCGTTCATGTGGTCAGTCTGACGAGAAACCCCTACTGTTCAGTTGACAAGCAAGCCTAGTAATCGTTTATCGACACACTGAAGGGATGAAAGGCTGAGTTGACCTTGGCCAGCCCGGGATTTGAACTCCGGGAATGAGTGAATAAATATTAACGTCACACTCTTCAGCTACTCGAAGGCTTTTTGTGACGGAACTCGTAATTTTGAACCATGGTCAAGTGACGAGGAGGACACATGAGCTGGTACCCCCTCTTTTAACTACCACACTAAAGGAGGTCGACAAATTTGAAGTGCATCGCGCCTGTACACGGCGGATCTTCAGCGGTACTAGGCTCGAACTTAAGACCCTCCCCAACCACGAGTTCATCACATTGATCACTAGGCTACCTTAGCCTTTAACGTGACTAGGGTAGCCTAGTGTTCAATGTAATGGACTTACCCCGGACCTGTGGCGTGGAAGAGCGATTCACTACCTTTCGGCCACTGGGTTTCATATACATTATAATAAACACATCTTTTCTGCTACTTTCTTACCTATTTCGAGGGGAATTTTTTAAAAATTTTATTATATATTATTGCGTGACAAGAGGTTGGCCAGGCCGCAATAACATTCGTCGCAGGCCGCATGCGGTCCGCGAGTTGGACACCTTCACAGTGGGTTTTGAGTGGCACTAGGATTTGAAATCATGACACGAGGATCGTTTCGTAAAGGGATTTCCTTTGACAGCAGGAATTTGTCAAGGGAAGGTCGAAAGTCCACTATTGTTCTATCACGCGCTATTACGCAACCAGACATGTTCTTTTCATTTTGTTGATTCTCGGGAACAAAAAAAAAAAGGGTAAGAAATAAATTGTTAAATAAAATAATTAGGGTTAACACAGCGTTTCCTAAATGGTAGGGCGCCCCACCCTAGGAGCCTGATACCTTTAAGAGGGGGGCGCTAGAATATTGATAAGTCGAAAACAGATTATTTAAAGAAATTTTTAATTGACTGAAAGTAAACTATCAAAATATATTCTGACATGATAAAAAATAAAATACACATTTACACTGATATAATACACTTATAAAATGCATGTGAGTACTGTACAATGTATTTTATAATTAATTTAATAATACTAAGTTAAGAACAAGTTTGATAATTACCACTGACCCCATGGGCTTGTATTAACACTTATCTTGATGATTCGTACGGTTTATAATTGAACCCTAAACTGCCGATTAAAAGTTATAGGATTCATTTCCCAATGTCATCGTTTTCCATGTAGATGTGTATGTGATGTTTTATTTGGGGGGGGGGCGAAGAAAAAAAAAGATATTCCTCTGAAAAAAGTAAATGTTTTACAAACACTGTCAAGGTCCTTTTATTGCATTTCGAAGCTATTGGAATAATTTTACGGATAGCAGTGCACAGAAAAGATTGTACATGGGAAAGACGTATATATACGTCCAGAAAATTAATGCTTTGGCTGAGCGAGACGTTTATATACGCAGATGGCACTCAAGAGACCGAAGTCGTATTGTAGCTTTAGCGTGGCAGAGTATAGTATTATTGAATTCAATACATTGTTATTGTACGAACGAGGGCACGATGAAAATTATGATTGAATATTGGGTCGCAAATATTGAATGTTTGAGAAGCACTGGGTTAACAAAATTAAATACTAAAATCAATAATTAAATTTTACGTACTTATACACATAGGATTTTAACAGTCGAAAAAAATTCAAGGAAAATAAGTCCAGACACGTGAACTCTTTCCTTGTCACTCTGAGAGCATCCTAAAGTTGCATCCTATGTTGAAAGGCAGTGGCGTAACGCACATCCCCGCGTTATCCGTAACGGGTGTGGGGGGGGGTAGAATTTTATTGGGGCCTAAAGCCTGACTGACACCAAGTATGCAATGCTTTGTAGGATTCGACTTTGAGTCCGAATCCTAAATTTGCAGGGGGGCGCTAATTACTTGTTACACCACTCTGACATTAGGGTTTAGTTTCCTGTTGGATATTATTATCAGAAATACATTATCAAAAATTTTTTTAGCAGTTTCATATCTGCTTATGAAAGTTAAAATGGGAAACAAAATGAAACCAACTTTGGAAGAAAATTTGAACCAGCTAAAATGCTCCAAATTACTACAAAATATTATGTTTTCTTATCCATTATTATTATTATAATTATTATCTATTGTTATTTTCTTTTCTATGTTGGACACTTATTTATATAAGTGTTTGTTATTTCCTATTTATTCATTCATAAATCACATTCTCAGAAACTAGGCATTCCCAGATAGGATTCGAACCCACGCCCTTTGGACTAGAAGTCCAATGCGCTACAGGGACACGATTTTCTTTTTTATATAGGGTGTTGGACTATTATTTTTCTTTGTTACTTTTTATTCATTAATTAAGTTTAATGAAATATTTGTAAAAACTGTAGCAACATCAAGTGTCATTCACTACAAGTTAAAAAAAAATTTATATATATATATATATATATATATATAGGGAATGAGAGTGAGCTAATAATAAGAGTTAAAAAAAGACAATAGTTCCGATGAATTGTACAATATAGAAAATTATTTAATGTTTTTTTGCGACTTCACATCACACTCAGCATTTTAATGAACTGATTCAAAAACTTGTTTTTCAACTAATTGTTTTAACAATGTTTAAAAATATTAAAATGTTTATGACGAATATTTTACCCCACTAAAACTTTTTAAATCATTAAACAACGCCCATTTTTTCCTGTTAAGTCAATTGAATTTTAAGGATGTTTAGTTTTAAAAATAGTCAAAATTTTTTATACTTGTTGCAAATAGGCATTATTGACCCACGAGCTAGTATTAAAATAACATGAACAAAATTTGACTAAGGTCTCATAAGGGTTCGACATCCCTACTATAAGCACTATATATAGAGAAGGATTATTTTTAAAAAAGGGATATATACTTGCTGTTATTTAAAAGCTTCTTTATCAATTCAAGACACATTCATGTGAGAGTCAATTTAATGTTTGGGATTAGCCACATAGTATTTTGCAAGTTTTGCGTCTATTTAATTTAAATCATCATTAAAAAGAAAATATTTCCTTAAAAATTAACAATTGTTTTTTTTAAATGCAGTGAAAATTTGTTTGTTCTGAATATTCAGATATTATCAATGACAGTAAATTGTAAGTTTTAGCTTATTTCATTGCATTTAAAGATTTTATATGAATTTTTAAATGAAAGTAAGCTTACCAGGGAAATTCTTCCGGTACCCTGATCCTATTGGGTAAGGATACGAACCACTTTCTTTCCTTGAGCCTGAAAGGGTTAAAAACGAAATACTTAGTAAAACAGAAGTGTTCATTTTTTTAAAAAAATTATAAGTAAATAGAAAATAAAATCATATAAATATATAACAAAATTAATGCAATTTTTATGAATCAAAAGGTAGTCATTTAAATTTACAATTAAATTCTTATTTGAGTAAATCTCTTATTTTGTCAAATTAACATATTAATTAAACTGCAGCATTTACAGAAAAAAATTTGTTGTTTCTTGTTCTATCAACAAATTATAAATAAACGAGGCAAAATTTAGAAAACTTATTATTCAGAAGTGAAACTATTGTTTTGACTGAAAGAAAAGTCATCATTTTGTATTTATCATTCAAAGCTATAAAATTTTAAATTGACATCTTTAAAAACGAAAATATATAGAACAAAATAACTATTAACTAACAAGATGGGAGAGAAAAAATGATTACCCCTAATAGCTTTAATTCAAATGGTTGTCACTAGTACATTTTTGCACCATACATTTTAATTATGAACTTTTTCCAACAACAACAAAAAGCCCTACTCAGCGTAACTGAATACGGGAAAGCTGTTACAACATCATATGGAAATTATGTAGGTTAAGTTCGATATAATAGTTTTAAAAGGAATAGATAAAACACTCAAGTGAAAAGAAATAAAAACAAAATATTCATGAAAATAAATTTATTATTCATTTAATGCCAAATTATAACTGACCTTCTAAATTCTCTCATTATTGGAAGTGTTCTCTTACGAAACCGAAAATCTATTTAAGTATATAAATAATTTCAAGAATTTTTTTAATCGTTTCCTTAACTAGCTCCACATTAAATTGATGAAGAACTCTGGAAGAGAGAGAATATTTAATATCGTTGAATCATGTATGATTGCTAAATGTCAAGATAGTAACTGGAAATTTTTTTTTATTTTTAAATGATTTAAAGTGCATCATTATCTGATAAAATCCCAGAAATCGTTTAGTATTATAAAAATTTCTCTTGCACCTTTTATCCCAAATACAGTATTCAAATTTAAAAATGTAATTTAAGTACACCCAATTCTTTTTAGCGCGTTTTTCACGTAGTGGAACAAAAGCGCTATTATGACGCAAATTTCTTCGTTCCATATTTTGTCCTACCTTTTTCTCAGTCAATAAGCAACCAATTGACCTCGGGTTTCGGCATTTGGTCGCATTTGTGCCCTAGATCAGCCGAAATCATATTTAAATTTTCCCATAGTTTTCCCGAATTTTCCTACAAATTTTCCTGAATTTCGCTAGTTTATAACAAAATTTTCTCAAATTTTACCTAGTAAATTTATTGTTTGCAAAAAGTTTTTAAAAAAAAAATCTACCTGCATATTTCTTTTCAGCTCAATAGTAGTACATTTAGAGGAGTGGTACAGTACACTAATTTCTGTTAGTAAAAAGTTCATTAGTTGCATTATTGTAAAATACAACATGTGAAAAACGCGCTAAAATTACTTGGCCATGCCAATGATTGATATCTTGTTTTACACGCTTTTTATATAACATGGTGCACGAATTTGACGATTTTTTTTATTTTACTTTTTTTTTATTTAACGCATCTGCTGCTCATGGAATTTTTATCCAGTTAATAATAAACGTGCAAGCTTATTATCAAGTAGCGATGAATATATACATATATATAGTTGTTAACTAATAGTTTTATTACTAATTTCAATTAAAATTTTTATGTATTTTATGTACTGAAAGAATTAATTTTCACTGTACACTAATTAAAAATTTTTTGGTAATAAAGTGAATAGTTTGTTTTATAAATATGTTAGACGGATTTTATTATCACTTTTTTGCACGGTATTTTGGGAAAATATTTAAAGTTTTTAATCTTGAACGATTTCTTAAAAAAGTGAAATACATTTCTAAATTTATCATCGGTCATACATTTTTAACACTTTTTTTTTTGCAAGATTTTCTAGGAACGTATCTACCACGTAAAAATGAGTTGGGTGGTAAATTTTAAAATATCCACGATGTTAGTTCAAAAAGATAGTTTGCTATATTTTGTAAATATAAGAAATTAATCCCAAAATTTTTTGTAATATTTTAATGTAGAACTTTTGTAATTTATCACAAAAATTTCTGTCATAAGAATTCATCTCTATTTAATATTCTCAAAATCGTCAGATTTTTTAATTAACTTTGCAATACTTCTGAATTCGTCATTGTTCTTGCTGGGAAAAAAAATTTTCTCCTTCCGTGCAAAAGGGCTGAGGATTGGTAATTACCACAGCAGACTTGGTACATTCCATGCGAACTGATATAACTTTTTAGTGTGGCATCATACAGGTGCATACCAACTGTCATAATGCAATTTTGACCCTTAGTTTCCTCCCCCAGAGGAAGGCACTTGATCTCTGAAGATGCGAAATTGTACTAGGAATTTAATTTCGCAGAGAGCTCTCACGCCCAACAGGCACTCTAGTAATCTTTAAAATGCCGCAAAATCATACGACACTGTCGATTTTCTGCGTCATGAAAATCTCTTGACTTTTTACGTGGTCGAACCCGCAAATTTGGGCTTACAAGGCCAGTGCCTAACCAACTACAGCTGGCTATTTTTAGCAATGTTATCAACATATAATTTTTAAAATATTTCAATCATTTACTAAATAACTATTTGATAGCGACTTCAAAATTTTCCATTTAATTAATTGCCTTATTTTAAAGCTTTTTGAATTATTAGAACAAAAATTCTTGTGCAAAGTTAAAAAAATTGGATTTTTCATCAACATACACTTGTTTCTGCAAGTCTGCGTACAGGCAATCATCTTACGTATTTATGCGATAATCACTATTAAGATCTCGCTTCAGAAAATCAACATACCTGTCAAGGATTCTTCAAAATTTCCTTATTAAAACAACAGTAACAAAATTTCATTTAACATTTAAAAAAAATAAGGATGACCACCAAATAATCACCAACCTTCCGCGCCAAACGCCTGCGTACACTTGCAAAATAGAGCTTTTAAGGACCTTTAATTGTAAAATAATTGCACTAAATCCTGTTTTTAAGTAATTATAAGCTTATTTTACGATTTATTTAGGATTTGAAAACCTTTTTGGTTTCATGGTAGGCAACAGAATAGATATCGATATACACGTGTGCAAAAATTAAGGACGAGACGGTTTTTTCAATATAACTTTGTACAAAAGCATTCCAAATCAACACATTTAATAACGTAAGAGCCCCAATACGTAAGGACATGAGTAATGTAAGCAACACTTACTAAAAGAGAAATCAGAGGGATAAAAAGAAGCTTTATTGAAAAAGTAGCTTGGAGCGCAATGCGACTGAAGGCCGAAACATCCCTGTGATGGGTGTCCAGCAAGAAATATCCGGTCTTTAGTAGGGGATATGATCTCCCCTGACTACTAGGCAGGTTTTACAGCGTCTGCCCATGCTGAGAATGAGGGTGTCAATGAGTTGTTGAGGCATTGCTGCCCATTCGTCTTGCAGCGCCAATCGAAGCTCCGGAATCGTTACTGGTGGTACGAGCTGCCAAGCGTCTGCCTAGAAAATCCCATACATGCTCGATGGGATTGAGATCCGGAGATCGTGCCGGCCAATCCATACGTTCAATATCCTCACTCTCTAAGAGCTGTTCGGCAGCTACTGTGCGATGACATGGTGCATTGTCGTCCATGAAAAGGAACTGCGGACCCATAGCGCCTCTAAAAAGACGCACATATGGAAGAAGAATCTCGTTACAATAACGGGTCCCGTTGACTGAACCTGCGTCGAAGATATGGTCTGTACGACTACCAAGCATGATGCCTCCCCAAACGAGAACGCCACCTCCATACCTGTCCCTTTCAATGATGTTCGAGGGATGATTGCGGCTTCCCCGCTCTCTCCAGATGAGTATGCGATGAGAATCGCTACTCAGACTGAATCTGCTCTCATCTGTAAAGAGTACTCGTCCCCATTCATTGTCTCTCCAATTCCGGTATTCCCGGCACCACAGAGAACGCCTTCTCCGATGGGCAGGTACACACCGTACAGGGCGTCGTGCAAACAGACCACCACCGTGCAGTCTTCTGGCCACGGTAAAACGCAATATCGGTCGTCCAGTCGCCTGTGTCGTGTGTCTAGCGATTTCTCCCGCTGTCTGCCGCCTGTTTCTTCTGGCCTGTAAGGCAATATACCGGTCATCTGCGGGTGTGGTTCCTCTTGGAAGACCACTACTGAACCCCCGGATAGCTGTTCCTGTAGTTTGAAATTGTCTCCAAAGTCGTGAAACGATGCTGTGAGCAATTCCGAACTCTGCAGCCACACTTGTCACACTGCGACCTTCCTCCAACTTCCAAATGATTCGACCTCGGGTAAAAGCATCCAGATGTCGTCTAACAGATTGATTATTCGCCATTTATTGCTGAGGCAGCAACTCGGTGTGATTTTAACTGCTATACGGTGTGCAATCTCTTACACCGACAACATGCTTTACTACTCAGACACTCCCCCATTACGTCTACCTGCATATCTGCGCATGTGCTACCGTACATCACCTCACTTAATCTCCTGATTGGTCTTTCTGTCCACTCTGCCTCTTCGTTCAGCTGATATGCTAATTTTTCGACTTCGTCCTTAATTTTTGCACACCAGTGTATTATTGAAACAAAAATCACCAGAAATATTCAGAAAAGGGGGAAATGTTTAAAGAAATTGCTGAAACTGTTAATAGGAGACATTCATTGATCCAAAAAAGTGTTCATAAACCACAAATCAACTAAAATTTTAACGTCCATGCCAAGATCCGGCCGCCCGTCTGCAGGTCACCTCGAGAATCTTGCTTTGTAATTCGCTCTATAAAAATAAATCCGACTATAAGCTTCACAAATATCTAAAAGTGTAGCTGAGATCTTGGGAAAAAATGTGACTTAAACCTCAATTTGAAGGGAACTGAAGATTGATGACTATCATGGCCGAGTTGTACTCAAGAAACCATTCATCTCTCGAATGAAAAGAGCTAAAAACCTTTGCCAAAAAACATCTAAATAGGACACATAATTATTCGAAAAATATAATATATTCATTAGAAAGTATTTTTTTGTAATTTAACATCAAAAAGAACAAAAATATGCCGGCAAAAATTCCTGGACAGATTTTAAGAAAGGGAATCCTTTTTCGACTATCAAACATGGCGAAAGAGACATAATGTTTGGGGGTGCATTGGAAGCCTTTCGGCTAGTAATCTGGAATTTGTTGAATTAACATTATACAAAAATGATTACTTGAACTTATTGAAGTAAAATATCATGACATATGCCGAGAAACCTGCGGTGAGTGATGATTTTATTTTTAGTAGGACAAAAGAACCAAGCAAATGGCAGAACTGGCATGTCCCTTACCAATTCTGTAAGCCATCCTAGTCCCCAGACCTAAGCACAATACAGCATTTGTGGGAATTACTCGAGTAAATAATCAAGGAGAACGCAATAACATCCAAAGAAATGCTTAAATCTGTTACAGTAGAAAAAGGAACAAAATAACCACAGAAGAAACAAGTAAGTTTGTTGAATCCCCGCCAAATATGTTGAGAAAGGTTATAAAAGGAACATAATATCTTAAAAAGTACTAACTTTTAGTTACAATCTATTATCATTAAGGTTTTTACTAGTGTACGCAGACTTTTGACCCACACGATTTGTGTCGTTCTCAAGTTATATAAATATTTGTATTATTTTATGTAATAATTATGTGATTGTTGCTTATACTATTTGGATTTACGATGTTAGAGGAATCAATAAAAAAATAGTATTGATTCAGAAAGACTCCATTTAATAAGCGATCTTTGTACAAATAAAAAATATGATCGACTGTACGCAGACTTTCGGAGGCAAGTGTAAATACTTTAATCGAAATTACATATTTTTGATTTGTTAATAATAATATTTTTTCAACTACGCGCCATCCTCCCATTATACATTATAAAAATATATATAAAGACTGAAATAAAGACTTCGCAATATTAAAGAACGCTTTGCCGAGAATTTTAATGAATTCCTAAATCGTTTTTAAGTACATGTTCTATAGCTTCTTTCCTTCCGTGAAGCATTTTTTGGAGAAAAAGATAAGGAGTGTTAAGAATCACCTAACGAATTCTCTTTGTAACCGCCAGAGGGCGTCTGAACACCAGGCAGCCAATGTAGTTTCTGGGTTTGAACCCACTAGTGATAACTATACAAATTGTGTTAAAAGTTTAAAAGAGCGATTTGGGGCAAAAGGGATGTAATAATTAGTTCTTTCATGAATAAAATTTTGAATTTAGAAAGTGTAAAATATTCCTCAAATGTCCGTGGTTTGAGAAAATTATATGATGATGATTCTGTAAGAAATCTTGATTCCATGAATGTTACTTCGGGTTGTTGTGGTCATTTATTAATACCAATACTTTTAAAACTTATCCCTAATGATCTCGTTTTAGAATTTCACTGAGAGAAAAAAGATGGCTGTGAAATTGATGTTTCTGATCTCATACAATTTTTAAGAAAGGAAATAGAGTGTCGTGAAACTTCTAATTACGAATGAAAAATGTAACCCAATGCCATGTTATCAAAAATTTGAGAGTAAAATATTTGTTAGAAATACACCCTCTGCCTCAGCTCTAAATGTTATGCAATGTACATGTATTTTTTGTGATGAATCACATGACTCGCAAAATTGTAGAATGTCTCCACACAAAAAAATCAAAATTCTGAAAAACTCTAATCGTTGCTTTAAATGTTTTAAGTAAAAAATGCCGTACAAATAAATTTCCATGTTTCAAATGCAAAAGTCAAATTCACCATAGCTCAATTTGCTTAGGAAATAACGATCCCAATTATCCAAAGAATAATGAAACTAACAACACTGAAATAAGTACAAACCAAATTGATTCAAATTGTAACAAAAAAAGATGATGCATGTAATTCTTCAGTTATTAGTAATTCTCTTTTGGAGCAAAAAAACAACTATTTAAAAAATGTTTATCTGCAAACATGTACAGCTGAGATTAAATCAGCATTTAATTCTCAAAATGTAATAATATTTCTTGATTGCGGTAGTTCAAAAACTTTTGTAAGCGAAAATATTGCTAACACTTTAAAATTAAAACCAATTCGCCATGATGCTCTTAACTATTTATTCCTTCGGTATGGAAAAGGCGGCGGTGGAATTCCAATTAAGAAAGAAATCCACTTGTTTTTGTAAGCGGGTCGAAGCCCTTGTGATACTACGGATATAGGGTGCGCTGGTACGCGGTGTTGACAAACATGTTGCACAATTTATGTCCGAACGGAAATTGCAGCTGGCTGACTCTTGTAGGGATGACGAAACATCAAGCATTGATGTTTTGTTAGGGTCTGACCTGTTTTGGGAGTGTATTCTTCCCGAAAAAGTCTCCATCGAAAAGGGGCTTTTTGCCATAAACAGTGTTTTTGGATGGGTGGTTGCAGGTGCTAATTTATTGGGTCACGGGGAGCACAAAACTGTTCTCAGACTATAGCGGTGATGAAAAATGTAGCTGTAATGAACGACGAACTGTTTGGGGAACTAGATTCTATTGGTATAAAACAATGAATGTGAAAATCTCTCGCTTTCGGATAAAAAATTTCTTGATAATTTTGAAAATAATTTGACCTATAGGGGTAATAGATCAGAAATTAAATTACCTTGGAAGTCAAATCCTGAAGAATTAGATTGCAATTTTGAAACCGCTAAAAGCTAACTTAAAAATTAAATTAAATAAAAATAAAGATATTTGTAAGGAATATAAAAGAATAATTGAGGAATAATTGAAAAATGGTATTGTAGAAGAATGCAGTGATAATTCTTTATTTTCGGGTTATTTTATGCCCCATCAGGCTGTAATTAGACCTGAAAAGGAAACCTCTCGCGTTAGAATTGTATTTGATGCTTCCTCGAAAGGAAAAAATTCAAAATCTCTAAATGATTTATTATTTAGTGGACCTAATCTAATACCAGATTTATTGCATATACTTAAATTTCGAAAATATGAAATCGCGTTTTGAGGTGATATTGAGAAGGCGTTTTTAAATATTAGTATTGCGCAGGAAGATCGTAAATATTTAAAATTTCTTTGGTTTGATTTAAAAGGTAGCGAGGATTTTAAAGTAATGAATATGCAACGTTTGCCTTTTGGAGTTACTAGCAGTCCATTTATTTTAGCAGCGACTATTAAAAATCATCTTAAAAATATATATAAATGTAAATCCTGAATGTGTTAACGTGTTAAACTCATCCCTTTATGTTGATGATCTGTTCTACGGGACAGATACTGTTAAGAATGCTTATAGAATAACATCTGATGCAGTAGATATTTTGAAACACGCGAGTATGAATTTATGTAAATTTAATTCCAATTCTCAAGAATTAAAAGATTTGTGGTTATCTAATAATATAGCAGTTAGTAGTTCCCTTGCACCTGCTAAGATATTAGGCCTAAATTGGAATACTGATGAAGTTTCTATAAGAATCGAAACATCTGCTTTAGAACAATGTATGAATATTAGAACAATGTATATATACGTCTTTCCTAAGTACGATCTTTTCTGTGCACTGCTGTCCATAAAATTAATTCGAAGGATTTGAAATGCAATAAAAGGAATTTGACAGTATTTTCGAAGGATTCAGAAGATTTCTCTATTTCTTTTTTCCCCTTCCTCCAATATATCACATACACTCGCCTACATGAAAAATGGTGGCATTGGGAAGACAATCGCGTTACTAGACAGTTATTTATAAACCATACAAATTATCAAGATATTTATTAATTTTTGAATGTAATTATATACCACTGGATATTATCAATCTTGTTCTTAAATTAACATCATTAAATTAATTATAAAATACACTGTATGCAGTACCGGTACATTTATAAGTATATTATATCAGTACAAATGTTAGTTTTATTTTTTATTATATCAGAATACATTTTGTTTGATTACTTTCAGTAAATAAATAATTTTTTAAAATAATCTTTTGCTATTTTTCGATATGCTCACACCCCTTGTGGAATTACTACGCCCCCTTAGGGGGCGCGCCCCACAGTTTGAGAAATGCTGAGTTAAATAAAAATACAGTAGAACAGATATGAGCGACACAATATGGAATAAATATGGAATCTATACCATTGGTTTTGTGTCGAATGAAATTCACCATCCTTTTTGCACAAAAGAAATTTGTATCAAAACTTATTTCTTTTGGTTTTTGTTTTCTAGTCCAAATATATAAACAATACAGCAGGAAATAATTATATACAAATGCTATGAAATTTTCGTACCAAGAACGAAGAGTGTCGAGAATTAAAACGAAATTTTATGGAGGTACAAGGCCCTAAATGTAGATTCTTAGATGCATGGTAATAACTCTCTATTATATATTCAGAGACAATAAACAGAGCTTCCTCCAAATCATGTGTAGTGTGTCTGGGGTTTCAGAAGTTCCCAATTATGTTCAATATCATCCCCAGACCGAGTAGACCGTGGAAGAGTTTGAATGGATATGCTTTATCCTGATGATTAATTATTCCTGGTGTATTGGTCAGGGTTGTTAGTGTATGGGACCTCATGCACATAGTGCTGGGTCGTTTATGCTCTATGTATCTGTATGAGAATGGACGGCAGACGCCTGCATTTTTTGCAGACTTTTTTTTCTTTCATTCAGATTTTCATTTTTCATCCTAATTTACACTCTACACCAGGGGTGGGTGGACTTTTTTAGGGTACAGGCTACTTCTAATGATTTTACATATTGCGGTCCACTCAGTGGCATAGGTGTGACAATTCTGTATTAAAACTGTATGTTAAGAAAAGAAAATATACAATTTTAATACAGAAAACTGGTTTTTGGTATTATACCCTTTTAAATGGTGGCAGATAACTATTGTTATTACTAAAACACAAGAAACACAAAATTGTCAAGCTGAATGCTTGAACAAAACTATAAGCAACTGCTAGGCCGTAGAATTTGGACGCATTCATTACAGCGAGCAGAGAACATGCGTGAACCGATGAATTTGAAACCGACGTTTGGAGAAACAATTGTTCACCTCCACGCCATTGTGAGACATGACACCAACTTGAGAACCTAATCCTGTGGTAATGCGAGGTGTGGGATGATATCTCCATAGCCTATCCCGCGCTATTGCACGAAGAGCTAATGATCAACATTTATTCTCCTGTTCCGTCGTCGTATGGGGAAAAATTCATTTCTACGCCTTGAACTGCAGTGATCACTTTTTTCCCCGACAGTGACAGCGAACGTTTCACCGTTCACTTCCATTGAAGGTACATGTGGTCTGCACATTTATCGAATCATTTACTTTTGTAAACACAGTCACAACGATTGTAAAAAGCCGATTCTCCAGTCTAAATGGCATTAGTGTTCCAGAAATATGTTTCATTTAATATGCGCTTCTTAGGTCTTAGTAAAGGCGGTCACTCTAAAATGTCAGCGATCCAACAGTCGATCTTGATCGACTTAAAGCCCAACCTTCGTCTACATCAGAGGTCTTCAAACTTTTTCAATTCACGGAACCCCTAGAAAAAGGTGTTTTCGCGGAAACCCTAGAACAAGAAAATGTTATCGTGGAACTCCATTCCACACACATACTTAGAATATACCCAAAACAAGTAATATAAAAAAGTTTTTTTAAGTCAATTCCTACTTAGATCAATAAAAAAAATTAGTTACTTTTTATTAAATAGTGACAGTTAATATAAATATGTATATACATATGACAGAATTACATTATAAGTGGCAATTAATTTTTATTAATTATCATTAAAATAGCGCATTGTCCTCCAAAACAATCGTGTATATAAAATTTCATTTCAACTGGATGCTTTCAAACGTGAGGGAAAAAGAAATCTTGTAGTTTTTTGATCCAAGTCACTAAAAATGAAGTCAACGTGGCTGTATCTGTAATTCCTTAAATAATTAATTTCATTTAATAATTTTAATTAATTATAATTAAATTATCATATTGTTACTCAAAACAAAAGTGTATAGAAAATTTCAACTCAAATGGGCACATTAAAACGTGAGAAAAAGACCTTTTCAGGTTTTGACACACCAAAATGGTCACGAACGCCGAGAATGATGCCAACGTGGCTGTATTTGTAATTCTTTGAATAATTAGTTTTAATCATTTAATTTTTATTAGTTATAACTAAATTACTGTATTGTCGTCCAAAATAAGTGCGTATGCAAAATTTAAGCTCAATTGAGTGCTTTAAAATTCATTTTATTAACGAGTGAAAATTTGAACGATAAATATAGAGAGTGAGCTAATAGTAGAAATTGAAAAAAAAAGCAGCACCTCCCCTTCCCGAAAAGTTTATGGTGCCGAAGGCTGCAGTGAAAGCTGAGATCTGAAGGAGATGGTGCAATATGGGTGATGTGCGTCTGCACTAATGATTTGCATATTTCTTTGCAGCGAACGCATGGCGTAAATTTCACAAAGTTTGCATGCTTCCTTCAGAGTGTTGCATTTTTATGGCCGGCTGTTTATTTACTATTATTGAAAGAATTCATATTTTTTATTTTATTTATTTATTTATTACGATTAACTAAATTGCATCTTAAAATGCTACACAAACTTGGTTGTCTAAAATAAGTGCATTTTAAAATAAATTCATTCAAAAAACTTTGTTCGTTTAATTTTCCTCCGAAATAGGGCACATATTTATTCAAATTTATTTCATAGGTTTGGAGTGTTTTAGATTGTGCTCATAGAGCTTTAAAATGATTTGAACACAAACATGCACAAAAAAAACCACAAAAGGATTAAAAAGGATAACTGAAGCCATTTTCTTTGAACGCTTATGAAAAAATTCAAATTGTTTAAAAAATTAATATTTTAATTTTTAAGAATGTATATTCATAAGATTACACGCGCAATAATATGGAATATACACTTCAGACTCTTAAAATATTTTAGCGGTAGGTTAACTTTTAGGTTAATGATAAATTTTTTTGACAATCCCCTCCCCCCACAGATTATTTAACATTTTTATTCAGGACAAGTGAATATGCTCCAAAAATATCGGAATTTTCGATATGGCTGTCTAAAAATGTTTCTATTGTTATTGATTTCTCACCTCTTTTTTTCTAAACAGACAAACTTTTTTTAGTGATTGTTGCCACCTTGATCATCTCTGTTTGCATCATAAAATTGATTTCTTGTTTGTTAAAACGTTCTCGATTTCATCAGGTATATACTCTAGTTTTCGTCGACACATTGCCATCTTGAATTATCGTAAATTCACAAGCTTTCGGTAAAATATTTGCTAGGGCGCTTCTACTTAAGGTGTAAGACGAAAATGAATACTCTTTGCTTCCAATAGATAGCCCTATCTCCCTACAAAACTTTACAGGCTGGCGTGCATAAACAGCTTTACCACATTTGATGCTCAAAACACTTCTTATATATACGTCCATACCACCTTAGACACAGCTCCTCACTGACGTATATATACTATTTTATCACTGAAAGGGTTAAATAAGAAGCTGAACATTTCATTACAATAACATTTAAAAAATTATTGTTTATAAATTAAAATATTTGTTGGAAATATTGTGCAGCAAAGCAAAAGTGATCTGCTTTGTGAAAGTCAGTTTCCATTCGCAGAACATTTAACAACATTAACGGTACAGAAAGGAAAAGGAAAAAAATTTAAAGGGCCATAGGATTTTCAAAAACATTTTTAAAAATTAATGTACATCATTAAGAACGTTTTAAAGCAAACCTCGTTGAAATCTGACAAAAATTACGCTCTCAGCACGTAAAAATGTGTCAAAAATACTTGAAATATGTAAAGAAACAGAACTTTCGTTAGATTGTGTTTGGAATGTTTTGATTTTTTATTTGTTTCATCAGTATCTCGCACTTATATAGAAGCAACAAGAGGTCTGTTGGCGACTCACCTCGTACTTTTAAATCCTGCTCAAGTGAGGAGGTTAACAACTCAATTTTACAGCTTAGAATTACTGACCAAAAATATCAGCATCTTACAAAACAACAATTGATATTGGTCTGAAATGAATCAATATTATGATGATAAACTAGCTAATCACCTAGATATTATGAAAAATCTGGGTTTTAAAATAAATATTTTTCTGTTATTTCTGATTTTCAGGCATAAATAACGAGAGGGGAAATTGTCTATAACTCTCACAAAAACGGCTTCTACGTCACTGAGAATGAGAAACAAAATAGGCAGGAACACTTTATGAAAAAAGAAGCCTCAATATATGAAATGGATACATTTTAAATGTAAAAAGATTTATTTTAATGGAAAAAAAATAATTAAATCTTTAAACTTGATTTTCTCAGTTTCTGAATTTTCTACTTTCTTACAAAATTTAAAGAAAGCTTTGGTTTCAGAGCTACGATATTTTATATGTAAAATGTACTTGTAGATCTGCATTCTGTATGCCTCAGTTTTTGGGATTGGATCAGTAGAATTTATTTTGTAATGTGATAAATTCTAAAAAAGAAGATTGATTTTAAATCTTTTAATTTTAAAAAAATGCTAAAATATGATTTAAATTTAAAATCGGAGGTATGAAGAATACAGGCATTCTTAAGCTTTTATTTTATATAAAAACACAGGATCTACCTTTAGTCTTCCCAAAGTTACTTTGTGTGTTACAGAAAGAGAGCTATTTAGTTTTTACTATTTTTGTAACCACATTTGTTATGCTATTTAAAAAATTATAATAATTTTACAGCAAAATTTTTTCTTTTATTTTAAGCTTTGTACTTTTCTGCACGAACTGCAAGAAACTCATAATAAAAGGAGAAGAATTAACTGGTTAGTGAGGAATCGGAAAAAAGTACGTCAAAATGTGCAATATAAAGACTCCGCAAGGTACTATTCCCCCCTTAAGTCGACTGACTACTTTCTCCAACCGTGATTTTTTAAAAGTATGTAAATGATTGTTTATTCCATTTAGTGCAAGAATTAGAATATATATATAATTTTTTTAAAGAATATTATTACGCCGCGATAGAAGTGAAACTGCTTTGGCGACGTTGGCCGTAAACGCAGGTATAGATCGAATTAAAATTAACTGCTGAGTAACTTACTTTAATCCAATAAAATTCAAACTTCATTTTATGAAAATAAAATTTTTATTCAATTTTCTGCATCATTATTTTCCAAGAAAGACGCAATAGGTGTGTGGTAACTGAAGTAGGATATAAAAATCCTCGATTGTAGTCAATCAAGAAAATGTGAGAAAACGCACCAATCGTGTGGATCCGTAAATTATTTTTCCTTCTCTAGAATCAGTATTCATTGTCAAATTCAGTGTCCGTTTCAAGAATTCAATGAGTGGCTTTGCTTTTTCTGAAACAAAATTAACATTAAAGTCTCCAGTTAAGATAATCGGCTTTTAATCATCATCGGATCCAATGATTGCAGCAGCCTCTGATGTGTACAGCACTAAAACTTATTGGATAATGATAAAAGCTGCGACCGAACTACCTGGTGATAAATAGACTTTCGCCAGGAATTGCTGCTAGTTCTGCTTTTCTTTTTTTCCCACGAAACTCTTTTCCTCTTTTTGCTTTTGTTCTAGGCTATCTGACCAGAATTTATTTTGATTCAACGGAAATAAAAATTAATAATATAAACTTAATGCATCACTCGCAGAAGTCACTGTGTTTGCTTACAAGACGCTATCCGTAGCGATTCTGGCGCGAACGTCAGTGACATATACACAATGACCCAGATACTCCCGTAACGGAAAGAGCCATATAAAGGTAATATTTTGTGTGCGTTTATTCGTTGTGAACGGCACGTTTATTACATTACAAGATATCAATCATTGGCATGGCCAAGTAATTTTAGCACGTTTTACACATGTATTTTACAATAATGCAACTGATGAACTTTTTACAGAAAGTAATACTGTACTTAAAAATGATTAAATTTAAATATGATTCGGCTCATCTAGGGCACAAATGCGACCCAATGCCGAAAACCCGAGGTCATTTGGTTGCTTATTGGCTGAGAAAAAGGTACGACAAAATATGGAACAAAGACGAAATTTGCGTCCTAATAGCGTTTTTGTTCCACTACGTGAAAAACGCGCTAAAAACTACGAAAATACGCCACATGAGTTCGTTAAGAGAGTAGCTTAATGTCACCAATACCTAAGCGCCTTTCGTCCATAGCAGCAAGAGCACGGCTCCCCCTTAGCAATCGTTTAACTTTTTCACGGATATGACGCAAGTCACGGGGTGTACCCTCCCCCTTCCCGCTCTCTTTTCCTCCCGCTCGCTATCTCCTCACCATGGCGACGTTTCGGCGGGATGGGGGAAACTACTTCCGCTTGCTTTTTCACTGTTGCACAAAACTGGGTAAATTTTCTATTCAATCCCGTCCGCAAAGAAGTTTCACTTCAAAAATGATGGTCCTAATGAAATCCCCTAGGGGTTAGTAAAAGGAACCATACAGATCCGTCACAAATCAAGAAAGAATTACTTTTTTAAAAAAGCATTCTCCTTTTATGAAAATATTTTCTGTTGTAATAATTGTTCCCTATATATTGCTAAAACTTATGTATATAAAGAGCCTAAATTATTATTCGTGACAAATTCTCATTATTTTTAGTTATACGATCAATCTGAATAGTAACCAGGTGTGTTTTGTTGAAGTTTATCTACAGTGATATATTAAACAATGAATAGCTTCACTTATAACTTATATGTTTGAAAAATCCTGGTTTGAGTTCTGTCTTAGCTATATTTAAGCAAAATATTATTATAATAGAAGCAATTTTTATAAAAGGAGAAAATTTTGAAAAAATGCATTTTTTACCTCCATTTTTTGTCAAAAAAATATTTAAAAAATTGTTTTTATTCCAAAATTTTTGAACAATTTTACATTTATTTTCCAACTCAATTCAAGATAAATAACTCTTTACTTTCAAAATCAATTTAATATTATCTGAATATAAAACAAATTTTCACCGTTACTATCTCAAAAAACTGTTTTTGAAAAAAGGCACTGTGTAGCCTTAAAATGTTACAGTTTCAAACCAGTAACCTTCGAAACAACTATCCCCACCATTCAATTTCTTTTGAAAATAAGAAAATTTTCTTAGGAATGCAATTTTTTTGAAAAATATCTTGTTTTTTTAGCAGGAATTGCAAAGTTTTAATTAATGAAAGTACACAAAAGATAGAGCAAATACCAATAAAAAAATAAAGGGTAAGATAAGAGTTATATTCAAATTTACATGGATAGATAAGATATACTACAGATATCTCCAGTACATATAAATAATAAATAGGAACAACATGTAAAAAAAAAGTCACAAAATATTTTTGTAAAATTTGAATTTGTTATTCGTTATCGGCGATGGACCGAGTAATTTCTTACCATTATCAACCGACACCTATTCTCCTAATTTCCAAACCCCGCCAAAACGACAGGACAGAGCCTCAGCAGATTTATCGTGCAGTAGTCCTCGTACACGTGTTTTCTGTGGTACAAGGCGTCGAACCCGCGTCGACAATGCTACCAACAATATGAAGACCATTATTTATGGATTATCACGGCCACTTGAAATAACCCTACGGACTATAATCTACATTTACCAAATTTTCAAATGTCCTGATAAAATACGCGTTTCAAATAATATTTCAAACAGAGAAAAATAGGAAATTTATCTTATGCTAGAGGTTTTCCCCTATCCCAAATCACACTCCCCACTATATCAAATTTTTAATTAACAAAACCATTTAAATAAAAGCATGGTACTAATTATAGGTATAAGAAAATTATATTTAAATTGTTACAGTACTGTCAACTTAAAGCAACAATTCTAAACCTTGGAATTCATTCATTTCATTATGAAGTTAAAATCGAAATATGAAGCACAAGCAATACATATAATAAATAAAAGCATTTAATATTTAAATTAAAAACTTACATCTCTCATTTAGCTTTTTTCATTCAATACTTTCCAGCGGC
This sequence comes from Trichonephila clavata, assembly GCA_019973975.1. Lineage (NCBI taxonomy): Eukaryota > Metazoa > Arthropoda > Arachnida > Araneae > Nephilidae > Trichonephila > Trichonephila clavata. The sequence continues at coordinate 9,771 of BMAO01006408.1, read as the reverse complement.
AGCGAGAGATGCTCCACAGAAACTCAGTTTAAATGACTTCTTGATAAACAATGTTGGCTTCATGCATTATTTAAAGTTGTTTGTTGATATTCGAGTTCTGGAAGAATTAGATTAAACAAAGGCTGTTATCTACTTTGTTGATTGTTAACGTATGTGTTTTCGGGCTGACAACGTTTTTATATAACATTCATTTATGCTTTGTTAGTATTGCCTTTATATGCAATGCTAAGATCACTGATACCAGTCCACGCAATTTTAAATCACAGTCTAGCCATGAGGAAGGTACTTGAACACGTATATCAAATCACCACTTGAGTACTTCAAAATTATCCTCAACATGGCTGTTATCATTAGAGGAACAAGGACTTGAGTGAGTGAATATTAACGTCGCACTGGTTGATCATCTACACGAGGACATTGGCAACGGATTTCGTCATTTTGAACCATGGTGAAATGACAAGGGCTTGAGAGAGTGAATATTAACGTCACACTTTTCAGCTACACAAGGGCTTTTGTAGACGCACCTCGTCATTTTGAACCATGGTCAAGTGACGAGGACGACACCTGAGCTCACACCACTGTCTCCTAAAACCTCACCACACCAACGGGAGGACGTTTGAGCCTCGACTAATTTAATGTGTGCATCGCGCCACTACACGGCGTGTCTTTAGTGGTACTGGGATCGAATTCATGACATGTCTGCCATGATCCGATACTTGGACCACTTGGCTACCACAGCCACAGAGCTTGAGAGAGAGAAAGAGGGAGAGTTACATTAACATGCACTATAAGGCTGAACGAGTGGTCGTGGTAGCCTAGTGGCCAAGGTAACGAACTCGTGGCAGACATGTCATGAGTTCGAGCCCCGTGCCGCTGGACCCACCGTGTACGGGAGCAATGTACGTTAAATCTGTCGTGAGCTCGAACGTCTTCTTGTTGGAGAGGTGTGGTAATTAAGAGAGGGATGAGAATTCAGGTGTCGTGTACGTCACTTGACCATGGTTCAAAATGACGAGGTCTGTCGCCAAAAACCCTCGTGTAGCTGAACATTGCGACGTCAGTATTCACTCTCTCTCATAAGACTGCACGAGGGCTATTGGTGACGGACCTCATAATTTTGAACTCTGGTCAAGTGACGAGGACGACACCTGAATCATCCCTCTCAAAGAACTTCCACACCACATAAAGGGAGGATGTTTGAGACTCAACAGATTAAACATTTATCTGCCCGGTGGGTCTTCAGTGGGCTAGGTTCGAACTCATGACAAGCCAACCACGGGATTTTGACCACTAGAATCATTTCCGTACTGAAGTAACGCCAGCCACTAGTTTAGCTGATAGATGGATAGAAAATTTATTAGTGACAAGAACGAATTCGTATACCTTTCTCCAATTTCATCTTCCTTTCTTGATATATCTTCTTAAAAAGGAAACATTGTTGCTGTTGTTTCTATGCAACCAACATAACGAATTTATCGTAACTGAACATTTTGTTCGTTCATTCGGGGTTACTCGTTATATCGGGGTCCAAACAAAATACAAATTTTTTGTACGTACTTTTTAGAAATTAATAATAATCAATTACGCACAAAGCATATTGTTACGTAGATCGGGGTTCGAGGATTTTATGCAAAATCAGTTGCAAACAACAAGAAAGTTCTTTAACAGCGATGATAATTTATTGCCGAAAATCAATCCTTGAAACACAGCATTCAACAGCAAAATTCGCAGAATGAATATCAGAAGGATTTCACTCCTTCAATAGCACTTAGACATAATTATCAGTATCTAAAAATACACGTATATATAAGCTTATTCACGATCAAGGCAAGTTCACTAATCGCTAGTCAAAACCAGACTCGCTACTCACTGGTGGAAATTAGAGTGACTGTTCGAAACTTCTGGAAAGATGCGCTCGCGTCATAGATCGTGAAATTAGTAGATTTCTCTACTAATTTCTAGAAGAATCCAGAGGGTCCCGAACTCGTCAATTTGGTCACTAATGTTGCCAACTTGGTCGCCCAAAATGATGCCAACTTGGCTCTATCGCCAAGTTCCCATTGAATCGCCATTTTCACGTAAGGTACGGCGTTGCTTATGAATATCACAATTTTAACATGAAATAAATATAGCATAGAGTAATATAAAGGCATTGCACATCCAAATACAAATTATTTACATTATTTTATACAAAATTCGTAACAATATCTATAGTTAGAAATTACACAGTTTTTATTCGGCAACTAAAAGCACTTCTAGAGAATAAATAAGCACCATTTAATTGGAAATTTTAAAATGCTAATAGATATTTTTGATTTCTTGGTTTCTTCTTTCTTACTGCTCGAAAGAGCTCTTTTTCAACTTCATGCAGAGAAGAAAATACCGCGTCTTTTACATCCCGCTGCTTACGCATAAGAAAATTGAGTTTGGTTGGAATAGGAGAAACTTTTTTGGTGTACATGACGTCTCAATAGCCAAATATCCAAAAGTGAAATTTTTTTATCGCGATAACTTTTGATCTAATGCGAATTATGAAAAACGCCACATGTATTCATGATCAGCGTCGGATTTTAAAATAAAAAAATTGAGTTTGGTTGGATAGGAGTTAGAAATTTTTTCGGTGTTCATGACGTCTCAGCCAAATATCCAAAAAATGTGCAAATTTTTTATTGCAATAACTTTTGATCTAATTGGAATTTTCAATAGCGCCACATGTATTCGTGATCAGCGTCGGATTTTAACATAAGAAAATTGAGTTTCGTTGGAATAGGAAGAAATTTTTTCGGTGTTCATGACACACACCTTTCTAACTCCTATTCCAACCAAACTCAATTTTTTTATTTTAAAATCCGACGCTGATCATGAATACATGTGGCGTTTTCAAATTCATTAGATCAAAAGTTATGCATAAAAAATTTCACTTTTGGATATTTGGCTTGAGACGTCATGTACACCAAAAAATTTCTCCTATTCAACCAAACTCAATTTTCTTATGTAAATCCGACGCTGATCACGAATACATGTAGCGCTTTTCAAAATTCCAATTAATCAAAGTTATTGCAATAAAAAATTTCACATTTTTTGATATTTGGCTAGAGACGTCATGAACAGGAAAAAATTTCTAACTCCTATTCCAACCAAACTCAATTTTCTTATGTAAAATCCGACGCTGATCACGAATACATGTAGCGCTTTTCAAAATTTCAATTGGATCAAAAGTTATTGCAATAAAAAATTTTCACATTTTTTGGATATTTGGCTGAGACGTCATGTTAACCGAACAAAATTTCTAACTCCTATTCCAACCAAACTCAATTTTATGTTAAAATCCGACGCTGATTACGAATACATGTGGCGCTTTTCAAAATTCTAATTAGATCAAAAGTTATTGCAATAAAAAAAATTCACATTTTTTGGATATTTGGCTAAGACGTCATGTAAACCGAAAAATTTCTAACTCCTATTCCAACCAAACTCAATTTTCTCATGTAAAATCCGACGCTGATCACGAATACATGTAGCGCTTTTCAAAATTTCAATTAGATCAAAAGTTATTGCAATAAAAAAATTTCACATTTTTTGGATATTTGGCAGGAGAGACGTCATGAACAGGGAAAAAATTTCTAACTCCTATTCCAACCAAACTCAATTTTCTTATGTAAAATCCGACGCTGATCACGAATACATGTCTCCTCAGTCAAATATCCAAAAAATGTGAAATTTTTTTATTGCAATAACTTTTGATCTAATTCGAATTATGAAAAGCGCCACATGTATTCGTGATCAGTGTCGGATTTTAAAATAAAAAAATTGAGTTTGGTTGGAATAGGAGTTAGAAACTTTTTCGATGTTTATGACGTCTCCTTAGCCAAATGTCTAAAAAATGTGAAATTTTTTTATTGCAATAACTTTAGAAGTAATTGGAATTTGGAAAAGCGCTACATGTATTCGTGATCATCGTCGGAGTTTACATAAGAAAATTGAGTTTGGTTGGAATAGGAGAAACTTTTTTGGTGTACATGACGTCTCAAGAGCCAAATATCCAAAATATGTGAAATTTTTTTATTGCAATTTTTGATCTAATTCGAATTATGAAAAGCGCCACATGTATTCGTGATCAGCGTCGGATTTTAAAATAAAAAAATTGAGTTTGGTTGGAATAGGAGTTAGAAAGGTGTGTGTCATGAACACCGAAAAAAATTTTTTCCTATTCCAACCAAACTCAATTTTCTTATGTAAAATCTGACGCTGATCACGAATACACGTAGCGCTTTTCAAAATTTCATTTAAAAGTTATTGCAATAAAAATTTTTCACATTTTTTGGATATTTGGCTGGGGAGGCGTCATGAACGAATGAATGAATGTTGGGTTTAATGGGGCAAGAGCCGATTTCGGCTAAGCTGCGCCAATCAATCGTTAAAATATTAAAAATTCATTTAAAATACTCAAAATATAGTTAAAAGTTCACAAAAAAATAAGCAACAAGCAGATTTTGGTGGGGCACACCCCACCAAGTCAGACGTTTAAAACATTTCAGAAAAAGAAAATCAAAATATTTTATATTCCAGTAAAAACAATTGCTAATAAGTTTTTGGTGGGGATTATATACCCCCACCAAGTCCGATAAGTATGATTCAATCGCTCCCCTTCCGGTGCTTGGTCAGAGTTAAATATTTTTTTTCCATAACTTCTGCTTCTGCTTCAACATCATATATGAGCATGTCATTTTCTTCGGAAGTCTGTACTGGAGAACTCATTATCGGTGTGTGTGGTGCCATTTTTATATGTAGAGCTGTTTCATTTATTTTTTGTAGTAGCTTTTTCGTTCTTGCTCGAGATTTTGTGTTTCCTTTTTGAATATTGTATTATACCTGCTGAAGGGGGTCGAATACGGGAGTTGTATGGGGAAGCAGATATATTTGATGAAGTTTCCATAGGGCTGAACATAGGGTTGGTGGTGGTAAGTACTGAGAAATAGGAGTCGGTGGCTGAGTTTCTGACAGTGTAGTGGCTATTGTTGAGGGCTTGGGTGTGCTTGGGTTGAATTTGATGTGGAAACAGCAGGAGTGGATGTTGGTATATCTGGTTTTGGGAGGGATGAAATTAAGTAAATTTAAAGGTGGACATTTTATTTTTGTTATATCTTCGTCTGTCTGTGTGGCACTGTTTATAGTAGAGGATTTGGCAGCTTGAGCGTAAGTTTGAGTTAACTGTGGAACTATTAATTTTCGTGCTTCTGCATGATATATTTCTATTGGTTTTAATAGCTTGGATTTCTTTTTCATTCCACTTTGGGCATACTTTTGAATCTGATTGATGGGTTTGGGAACAATTAACACATTTCGGCTCTAGTGGAAGAATGCCCAACGGATGCACATCTAGAGCATGTCAATTGACCGCGGCAGGAAGTTTGAGAATGTCCGAACCTCTTGACACTTGAAACAACGCAGAGGATTCGGGATGCACGAACGTATTCTGCAGAAGGTATCTAGCTTTTATTGTACCTGGAAGATTCGGGCTATTGAAAGTTAAAATCAAATGTTTCGTAGGAATAATGGCGGCATCTTTTTTAATCGTAATTCTTCTGACTTGAATAACACCCTGATCAGAAAATCCATCAAGAATTTCTGTCTCAGGGGTGGTCAACAGGTCAGGTTCAGATATGACACCTCGGCTTGAGTAACTGTAAGTGTAGAATCGAGAAATGTTTTTGCAGACAGATAAGATTTCGATTGAATAGCTGATTTTGTTTCAACAAGTAAATCACCAGATCGCATTTTTTTAACCGATTTTGGTTCACCGATTGCTTGGAGGGCTTTGAAAATCGCAAAAGGGGATTTTCTGGACATTTCATTGTTGGTTAACGACAAGATGAAAAAGCGTGAAGTACTGGCAATATGTTCAATGGTATGAAATTTGGGTAAAACGAGGCACATCAGAATTGGATCCATAGGCACGTGAAAAACTTCGTTCTGGAGTGCCTCCACCCACCACGGAGTCCAACAAGGGAGGCAGTGTGCCGGTCATCTGGCAAAAGCCAGGCACGGCGCTTACCTGAAGTACACCCAGAATATAATGCTACAGCATCAGGGCGAGGATCCAACGGGTAAACCCGCCACCCCTTATCTGCAGCACTAACCCTACAGCAATGTCTGATGAGACATCACCAGCCGATTGACAGGAGCGGGCTCGCTCCTGCCACCCGTCTACAGCGAAGCGTGGGCCAAAGGGAACGCAAAAGGTATCCCCAGGACACCATTTTCCTCCTTACGGGACGCCGCACACGGCAAACATGCGGGTCGGAAAACCAACGTTGTTAGTAAGAAAACAAAGAAATAATACGAACATTAAAATAAATTGTCGAAAAAAAATATTAAACGAATTTAACGCAATACAAAACGAAAAATATAGTATTATTAATGAATATTTTGAGTAATCTAATAAAAAATTAATCAATAGTTTTGTACATTTAAATTTCGAAAAATTGTCTGTAGTCTAGACGGGAAAAGAAGAAAAGGGAAAATTGAATGACAAGAGGGTCGAAAATAGAGAAGGATCACTAGGGTACCCCGGGTTCGTGACACCCGTTTACCAAAGAGAGTAAACCCCTTGGGAAAAGGAAAAGATCACTAGGGCACCTCGGGATTGTGACACCCGTACTCACCTAAAGAAGGTGAGCCCCCTGAGGGGTCGCAAACAGTCGGATACCTTAAGTGATGAACCACGATTCAGCATACAAAGCGATTCTCGCCGAGTTCTCATCTAGACAGCTCAAGAAATTCTATCATCCTGCAAACATTAGACATCTCTTTGGTGGCACTGTCATCCTGGTATAGGAGGCATAATAGTGGACGCACGTATGCTACTCCATACCTTCTCTGCTGGTACGACACCAGAGCTCTAAAAGGATGAGATTTTAGAACCTTATGTACGGCTTTTTTGAGTTATGAGAGATCAATTCGTTTTAATGTTGTTTAATGTGATTCGTTAATGTGAATTGTTTTAATCAATTCGTTTAATCTGAGCACACAGAGCTGATTACTACACGATTATCTGGAATAAGAGGGTATTCGCCGTATGGTGTGGCCATCGAGGTGTATAGATCTCAATCTGACTTAGACCTTCTGTGATTCTCTAAGAGCCATTGAATGATGACAATCCACTACAAGATTTAAAATCCCCTCTTTTGGAAAAATGTGAATTACTGCCCCTTTTGTTGATCAGTATTCATATTAATAGTATGAGAGCACATTGTAAGGCTTAAATAAATGTGGTCTATCTCTTATCAGATGAGAAATTTCGAGTTATGACGTATCGTACTTTGACCATTGTGGCTCTTATTTGCAAATCAGCTTACGCTGAAACATTATGATTTTTTTTAATTTCCAGCCTTTCCTTACTGTATAATGTGTTACTATACCAAATTTTCAAGCAAAATGACAGATTTTGTTGAAATATCTATCTCATTTTATGTGTGTTTTTAACTTTAATTTTGAGCATTATAGTGTATAATAATGTAATATATATACACTGTGAAATATTAAAACTCGTGGAATATCTTAACATCGTCTGGAACAGCCTTTTAAAAGGGCGAAGTGCACTAACAGCCATTGAATTGATAAATCATCGGAAGAAAAAATTATTCAGTCATGTTGACGTTCATCAGCAGAATGTGTAGATTACTGATATCATACATAAGGACATGTCTACAATTATTTCCAACATGCAAAGCACCTCAAGGTATCCGACTACCCCAAAATCGGGAATTTTGCCAAAAATGGACAAATTAGTTTAGGATTTTATTTTATAGACCATCTTATTAGCTTTATAAAAATACTGTTTAATATTTTTCGCTTAGAACAAAAACTACAAGTGTTTTAGTAAAAGCAGATGCCATTACTTTAAGCAAGATATCATACTTTAAAACGCGTTTTACTCGAAATGTGTGAGTGTTTTTTTTTTTAAATACTGAAGGGGCCAGCGATTGCTAAAAAAGTTTTCAGAATAATTAATCGAATTTTTTTCTGCATGTTCTGTATAATAGTAGAAATGTTTTAACCTTCAGATTTATCAATCACTGTTGTTTTACTACGAAATTTACAATACTTTATGTTAATATAATCACTTATTCTAAGCAATATCATATAATAACTAAGATTAAGTGCTCTAGTTTTTGTAAAAATTAAAATCTCTTATCCTGAAGGTTACTTCAAAACCGAATAATATAGCAGCACATCAAAATTGAAAATTTGTTCACAAACTTTTGGTACAGTACGGGCCGCGTTTATGTTATTTTTTTGTCAATTTTTAATCATTTTTTCCTATTTTTAGTAATAATTTATTTTGCTCTTCTTAATTTAGCATATTTTTCTTAAAATGTACTAAACAAATCAAAAGACAACAAAAAATCCCTATATCTCCATTTTTTAAAAAAAGTTGTAAGTAGTCGGATACTTTAATAGTGGGGCGTAGAAGTCTTATAACAGTCATAGAAATCCTGGTACGAAGTTGATACAGATTACGTAGCAAACGTTGAATAGTGATTTCTCGTTTTATGCCATTCAATACATTTTCGGATTGAAGCAGGTCTGGTGAAGATACCAAGACCATAGAAAATTAAAGTGTATCTACAACATGTCGGTAGAGACAACAGCAGCATGTATGGGAACATTGCTTTGTTGGAAAAGGAGTTGAAACAGGGCGTTCAGTAACAGGAGGGCAACTGGTTGCAGCATCTCTCGAACATTAAGTTGACCAGTCAAAAGGCCCCGTTAGGGAAACCAAAAGGTTTTCAGCATCATAATTGCAGTCTACACTATGACGCCAGGTCTTCCAGACCCATGATTTTACTGGATCTTGAGCTGACTACGCTCTCAACACATGGATTTGATTTTATCTACACTAAGACAAGCGTGTCGTTGATGAAGACAAAAATCAATGCAATCCGACGAATCCATGCTCGTTTAAGCATGACGCCATTCTTACCATTGACGATGATGAGTTAAAAAACTAATCATCGTAACCTACATAAGCCAAGTCCTTCGCTTGTGAAGCCATCAAAATAATTTATGGAATGATGCAGAGTTTTCCAAGGATGAAAACAGAGATATAGTTCCCTACAAACTTTCACACCATGCCAATATGAAAACTTTTAGATAAATTTAAAGGGCATCAACCCTTTACACTTCAGGGTCTTTAAAGGCACCTGAAATCAAAGACAACGTCGGCCACGAGTTCGCGATCATGACCTTTCGACTAATGCTGCTACATTTCATTTTTGGATATATGGAGTGAGTTTTTAAGCATAGCACTCTAAAGGAACACGAATGCTACTGGGGACGGACCTCATAGCTGAATAAAGTGGTAAGGGGGACACCAGAGATGGCACCTGCTCTCTAAACTACCACAACACGCCAATAGAAAGCTCTTCTACATATTTAGCATATATAAGCGCCTCTACACTGGGGGTCTTCAGTGGCACTAAGCTAGAAATGAAACGCCTACCCTCAGTCCGTGACCATGACCCTTGGCTGCCACGACCACTTTGGATAAATGGAAACAAGTCATAAAGTGAGATTTTGAAACATTTTGAAAATATGAATGCGATATCACATACTATTATTCAAATAATTTCAATATTTTTTTCATTTTACTGTTTACAGGTTTCCTTAGATTGGCAATGATGTGTGACAACATCCCTCAGAGTGAGGATATCCGTTGTTGTGAGTACCGTTACAGTGACACCGCTGTCCACAAACACTTATACAGGG
>BMAO01006407.1:0-39010 GCA_019973975.1 Trichonephila clavata | reverse complement strand
AAAACAAAAAATTGCACCAAATAATCGTATTTTGTTGTTGTTGTCGTGTATGACAAAGTGCAAAAGGGTAAGATGTTAGATGGCAAAACCTCGGTGTATTTGATTGTTGGGGTTTTGATCAGAAATGCCAGGCCTCCTCCAGTGCGTATCGTTCGGTCTCTCCGTAATTCTGTATATCCCTTTGTGGTAACGTTCGGTTACCTCTTACATCCGAACCCTCTTGTCTACCTGTAAACACGGCTAGATGTGTAGGAGTAACAGAGTAATCCACAGACATTATTGCCAATCTAATTAATTTATTAATTCTTATTAACAATTATCAAACAGACTCAATACAATTCTAATTAAGGTATATGAAGTATAGTAGAGAGGTGAGATTCTATAACACGGGAATACTACTACAGACCCTCAACTGAATCTAAGATTGCTTAAATACGCTCAATTACAACTACGTCGCACACTAATAACTAGCTTCTACTTAATCAAATGTACAGTACCTGAACCTTTAATGCATCGGATCCTACACTGGAAACTTTCAGGCACTTTTTTCGGCTTGATCAAGTGACGAGGGCTCCACGCTCTGTAATCTTTAATTAATTCCACTGCTTTTCAATCTTCAACTAACCACTAATTCTCAAACTTCTGTTAAACCCCTCTTTGCACACATCTAACGTTTCAACTTGTCAACAACAACGTGTCAACCAATCACTTCCTTCCTTCCTTACTGCCAACTCATGAAAAACGAATTTATATAGTCTACCTCATTTACATAAATCACGTTCGCTTACTCGATGAAAGTTGATTGAATTAAATATTTTGTTTAAAGCGATTAGAATATATTAGTGAATGCGCGTATAGTTCCGTCACACCTTGATCTTGAGATTCAAATTGGGATTGAGTTTAGTCTCCTGAAGACAAGCAACATGAACATTGTTGTCATGAAGGAGACAGGATAGTTCGTCAATTTTCCTCTGCGTTACATTAATGTTGAGTTGAAGAATATTCAGTGTCCTCGTAGCATACTTCTCTGTGTGTTCCCGGACATCAGAACACAACGCGTCGGCTACCCCGGACACAGTAGCATTATTAATATCACAATACATTGCACTTGTCATAATTGAGGGTTGCCAGAGCCCCGAGAGGTTGGACTTCTGATTTTTTTACGACGCGCATGAACTTGCCTTGTTACTATTCTACTCCGGTCACCACCCGTTGAAATTGTATTTTGATAAGTTGCAAAGTATCTCTGTGTCGCAAAATTATTCAAGGCAGGCCGCTGGTTGGCCACCCCTGGTTTCTTTTCTCTTAAGGGCAGTTGTGGGGCGTTATAGACAAATTTACGTTTTTGGAACTATTACACCTACAGGCTTGAAATTTGAAAACCATATCTATTTTCTTGTAGAGATCCACTAAGAGCAAGTTTTGTGAAAATCGACTCTCGTGGGGGGAACGGGGTTTGCGAAGACGTTTTAGGTGGGGAAAATTCACGTTTTTGAGTTAGTAGACCAATAGACTTGAAATTTGGCTAGAGGGTTTCTTTTTCTGAGCAGAAATCCACTGAAAATGCGATTTGTGGAGATCGACTCCAAAGGGGGAAGGATGCCGCCCATGTGGTATAGTGGTTAGTGACGCTGACTGCGGTGCTGTATTGACTGCGTTCTAATCCGGGAGAAGGCATGGATGTTTGTGTTGTAATCCTTCCTTCTTTGTATTGTAAGCCCCCGTGTGATACATTGTGTGGTGCACGGGGTTTATAAATGTTCTCAATAAAAATAATAAATATATAAAAAAGGAGGAAGGGTGGGTTGCAGGGCCTTAAAAGATAAATATACTTCCATGTCAAAAATTTAAGTCTTGCTTTTTAAATCTTGAAACGATATCTATAAGAATGTTTTCCAATACTATGAAAAACTCAATGCTAGGATTTAGATAAAAAAAAGTAATAAAAAAACTATATTATCATAAAATATAGTGAAAAACCCAACGAAGCAGGAGGGGAACGGCTAGTATTTTACGTTTGTCAGCAATTTCATTCCTGCATAAAAGAAAAATTTGTACATCGAAATTTATCTGACTGTTTTTGAAAACTAAGAATAGACATTGCTTTAAAAAAGACGTTTTTTAATCGCTATAATTTATTTTAAAACACAATACTTTATATTTTTGTACAAATCTTTAAATTTGCTTAAACAGCGTAGTAAGAAATCTTAAGTTATTTTAAATTTACTTTTCTGTAGAAAACGATTTTATATTGTAAATTCCATGACAGGTAGTTTTCCAACTGAAATAAATGCATTTCAGAGTGAAAAACACAAATAAGAATAGAGAACTAAATCACGAAATATTCAAGAGTTATCCATCTTATTTACATCGACTTATTCTTCAAACGAAAATAAATAACAATCGTACGAATCGAATGGAAAATTCCGATTGGGAAATGCCCGAAAAAGGTTTTTGTCAAAACGCACGACCTTCGCGCGAATGTTTCTTGACGTTTCCCGCCAAAATTATGAACGAGAATAAATAAACGCGGCAGTAAATTTATCTCGAAAGAAGGGGAGAGTCAACTCAACTCATTCGTCAAAACGTCGAACAAAGCGAAAGAGATATTTTTGTTGTCTGATTTGATTTGGAATACCTTTTTAGACACTGGATTTTATTCTACGATTCGAAATGGCGGGAATTTTTTTTTCCGCTGAAGAGATATGGAACGTATTTTTAACGAAATATATTATCTTAGATTAATGTTTTTTTTTTATAGACATTTATAATATTTTTAAATTTCAAAATTGTTTTTGGGATTTTTTACAAAAAAAAAAATAATCTACGGGGTTAGCACAAATGATTTGGCTGAGAAAAATATGTATATATTATAATAATTCAAACAAAATAAGTCTGTAATCTTTTTTTAAAAAAGTATTATTAAGATATGACTGTTTCTATCGAAATTAAACACGTGTAAGGTTTGATCCTGTGGACCTGGAAGACCACATGGTCCTTACGTCAACCGAGATCTACTCCAGGGCAAAAGAATTGATATGTAGAACCTGGGTTGTCCCTCCTGTACACCCATGGTATTTCCAAAGACATCCTGGATCTTCCATATCATTCAAGGGTTCCAGATCGTATTAGATGGCATTCTCGCGATTTTCGACTGGTCACCTGAGGTGCATGAATTTTGAAGGGTGTAAAAGAAGCTACCCAATTTGCACCAAATGTGAGATCAGCCCTTTTTCTCCCCAGCACATTCTGCAATGTGTGGGGTTTTCATGTGAGGAGGCTGTTGCTTCCCCCCTGCTGTTCTTAGACTTTTTGAAGATAAATGGACTCATGGATCTGGTCTAGTTTCACTAGACCAGATGGGGATTAGTCCCACCACCACCAAGGTTTATACACACAGATAAAAATAAAATAATTAAAAATCAAACCCATAGGACCCATTAATGGTCAGCAGTTGCTCATTGAATGCTAAAATGTATAACTAGAGACCCCCCCCCCTCCCGACCATGATGCGTGGTTGTACACGTTGATGCAAGGAGAGATAAAAAAACTTGCAATACGTATTATCAAGTATTCATCAATCGCTGCTCCATATTTGCTGCAATTTAAACAGCCTGAATTTGGCGGGCTACCATGGCAGGCAATTGTTCGTTTGGCGAAATGTTTGATGACTTGTCAAGAAAGAGTATCAATAACACTATAGCAGAGTCCAGATCAGTATGGGGCCTGATGTGTTCTTGTTGAGGAATTGTCCCACCATGATCTTCTATGAAAACAGTAACGCATCCAGTCGAAGAATGTTACCAAAGTAATGTTGAACTGTTCAAGTTGCACTTTAGAGGATTAGAGAAGTAAAACCTTGATTAAGTAATAAGATTTACACCTGACCATGCACCTCACTCTCCAACATCAAAGAGAGGTCTGTGAACCTCGACGTGCCTTAACGTGCCTCTGCTCTTGTACACCAGTGATCCCCAACCCCCGGGCCACAGACCGGTCCCGGTCCAGCAGTCAAATAATACCGGGCCGCACAATGAACATTATATTACTTCCATATTATTTACTGTGATATATTTCTCTTCAGTTTGTGTGACTTTTTATTAAAATACACTTTATATTCCATGTTAACTTATTTTATACGAGGATTGGAACTTTAATAGTGGCAACACTGCCGTAAAAACTCTACACAACAAAGAATGTCGTGTATACCACATGTGAGCTACATACCTACCTTACCTCTCAGCAAAAAGACTCGTCCTTCCTACGTCACGCGCATTCGAAGTGACTCGAAGAACTGATCCTTTTATTAGCTTGCGGTCTAAGGTAAGTGTTGTCAGGATGTTTTCAAAACAAGAACATCGAAGTTGGATAAAAATTGAATGGTCCAGAGGTCGTACAGCACGACAATGTTATCTAGGGCTTCAAGAGGCTTGCGGGAAATTTGCATTGACTTACAGAACTGTAGCAAGATGGGTAAAAGCCTTCAATGAAGGACGCCAAAATGTGGCAGACATGCACCGGCCAGGTTGTCCTAGTGTCAGCAAAGCAGAAGTGCATGCTGTTGCCACACTAATGGACAGCAATTGACCCCCAGATCTAAGTCCTTGTGACTTAATTCTATAAGGAATTATTATTCCTTCTTCCCTCTAACCCGGCTAAATGTGTAAGCGGAACTAAATGATCAGACAACATGTGTGTGTGTGTGATGAACTCAAATTATTTATTTATCTCTATATTCAACACAGACTCAAATCACACTCTTATTAAGATAAATTTGATCAATTAGAGCCCGAAGGTGAGACAAGATAGCGTGGGGATAATATATACGCTCAGTCAAATATATTCCTACGATAACTTATACAAAGCTTGATTTAAGAAGCTTGTTAATGATTTAACTCTCTAACTTCTATTTAAACAAAGATTACAGTACCTGAATTCTTGCAATCTTTAAACTATTCGAGGTGGCTTTGAACACTAATAGTTGACTTAAGCCCTTCTTCGAGATTCCAATTTCACGCGTCGTACACTGTTTACGTACTACTGCCGGATTGCTAGCTTCTCATTAATTCACTTCACATCCGGGCTATCCTCGCTTCACTAACTTTCGATTCTCACTTCACTAACTTCTTAAAACTCGCGAGTACAGAATATATATATTAAACTTAATTTGCATAATCAGGTTTTCTTGCCTTCGGTGAAAGTTGGTTGAAAGAATGCTTGCCCTTAAGGAATTCCCAAGGAGTTAGTGAGAGGACGCGTATAGATCCGTCACAATTCCTAAGATGAAGGAACAATTTAATGGCATTCGCTTCAAAACTGTTCCAGAGATTCTTGTGGCAGTAGACCGGTCCATTCTAATTATCAACAGAACATGCGCTACTACAGGTGTCCTGCGGCTCTCTCATCATTGGAAACGGGTTATACACAATGCTGGCGAATATATTGAAGCTCTGTAAAACATGGTGACATGAATCACTTTTGTGTTCCTTGTAAATAAATTTTTGCCACTATTAAAGTTCCAACCATCAAATTAATTTTTTGGTGTAATTTATTTTATTCTAAAGACACGTTTAAATAAATTAAAATTATTAAATCAAAACAATCTAAAATATAGGCAATCAAACCCCCCCCCCACACACTCCAGTGGGCCGCAGTAAAATTATCAAACGCAGACCGGTCCGCGTCGGCAAAAAGGCTGGGGTGCACTCCTGTACACGAAGGGTCTCCTGTGACACTCGGATTCGAACCCTCGGCTCGACAATGTCGATCATGACCACCACTTTAAGCTGAAAAATAATCTTATGTCGATTCTTACCATCAAACATAATGTCCCCCTAACAATCTGATTAATAAACCAAACATGTTCTATAATAGAAAAAAAACCCTTTAAAACAAAATGACAGATTAATATGACACCGCGCACACGCTTTATTTTTACAAAAACAAAAATCGAAGCCATGGTCAAACTTATCGAAAGTTTCAACATCGTTAAACCGTTTTAATTACCACACCCTATCAGGGGGACCGAATATATTGTACCCGTAAAGAAATTTATGATATTGATCAATTAATTCCAGACCTACCGATGACACGCTGAGCGCGCAAAGCTAGTTAAAAATAATTACTAGGGCCGTTTACTTACGATTAATTATAATTTCAAACGAGTGTTTGTGTTTGTGATAAGTAGGGAAAGAAAAAAAAAAGCGAGAACATGAGCTAGAATGCTTATTTTATTGAAGGTTTCGATGTGTTTAATTAGAGAAGAGAATGTAGGGAATTTTTTAAAAGTATTCTACTGTATTATGTTCGTGACATAGGCGTCAGATTATAATTGAAAGGGAGATAAATAACTCTGTAAAATGAAATTCTTAAAAAATGTGAAATGTGTAAGCTTTAGTTGTTTTTCCCTCTCGTTCATGTTTTTGAATAAATTTACACTCAATGAATTAAATTCATGTGACGTCATAGTCACATGATAAATGCAGCAAGATATTCTCGACCAATCAGTTTGTGTGCCTTACTGTTGCCATTCCTTTCTTCCTATAAAAACATTCTTTTAAAAAGTACATGTATCTCAACAACTATGATGATATGGCGAAACAAAAGGGGCTAGAGTTAAAAGTACCTGCTTAATATAATATATGCAGGGTGATTATAATTAAAGTCCCACTTTCAAAATTCTGTAGAAAAAGAAGCACTGTTCAAAATGACTTCAAATTTGAATTGAATATACAGTTATTCCTCGACTTCCGCTACCCCGACTTCCACGAATTCAGAGTTAAGTGATTTTCAAATCTCGTCGATTCTTCTTTTTTTCCCCGTCACTCGTTCATCGACTTATAGTTCTTTAGTTATCCTGAAATGACGTATAAGAAACGCCCTATTGTTTTAATTATTGTTTTTGGTTGACGTAGACATTTTTCTTACATAAAAATATTAGCTGTTGCCCACTCACTTAGCTGGACATTTCTTGATATTCTGTGAAAATTCCTGCATTGAACATTCGATTGTGTAGAAAAACATTCTTATAACTCTCATCTCTTGAATTTATAAAGGACGAGAATTTCAAAAATGGAAGAAGAATAATATTTTACTCTCTCTCGTAAATCTCCTTCCCCGAAATGAATTTCCGCAAAACCCGTTTTTGGAGGATCTCTTTTCAACAAAATAAATTTGCTTGCTAAATTTCAAGCCTAATGTACAAAAACAGATATTTTTTGATCAATAAAACCCCTTGAGAGTTGATTTCCACAAGACCCATTCTAAGAGGATTTCAACTCAACAACAGAAACATGCCTACCAAATTTCATTATTGTGGGTCTAGTAGTTTGGGAAAGAGATTTTTTTTTATCTGTACACCCCAGTAACTCTCCGCACCCCTAATTGGAGTCGTTTTCCGTAAAATCTTTAGAGGCTGCTGCACGTTAAAAAGGCCGAGTCTCAAACATCCTCCCATTGACGTGGTGGGAAAGTTAGGAGACAGGTGTGCCTGTGCTTGGGGGTCGTCCTCGTCATTTGACCATGGTTCAAAATTACGATGTCCATCTCCGAAAGCTCTCGTGTAGCTGAATAGTGCAACGTCAATATTTGTTCACTCTCTCCCTCCATAAAATCCGTTCTTAGCGAATCTCGATTCAACAAAAGAAACATACTTGCCAGGTTTCAAATCTGTAGGCCTAAAAGTTCTTAAATTTGAATGTATCTATAACACCCCTTAACCCTTCACAACTCTACTTAGGGGTTAAATTTCGCAAAACTTATTCTTAACGGATCTCTACAACGTAAAAGGAACATGCCTACCAAATTTCAAGTCTGTAGGTCTTATAGTTCTGGGGATATTGTGATGAGTGAGAGCCGCTTTTCTCCTATATTTATGTAAATGTTTAAAAACACATCGTGATAAATTTCATCGTATTTTTTGAATTATGCGGAAGTGCAATTTTTTCCGAGTATTTCATATGGAAGAGAGTTTATTACATTTTCAGAGTTTGTGAATTTGATCTCGTAGCTACCTATGTCTGTATGAAAGAAATGTCTTTTTGACAAATTTAATAAATAAATAATTTACTGCGTTGTAAAAAAATAAATAATAAAAGTTAATAATCTCTTAACAAATTAAAACTGGTAACAACTTGGCAATACAATTCTTTTCTTTTATTTAAAATTCTCTTAATTTATTCTTGAAGATTTTTTTTTACGTTTCAAAAACAATACTCTAAAAACAATATATATTTTAAAATTAGTAAATAATTAACATCCAATCAACAACAAATAAAAGTTTTTTGTAAAAAAAAATAAAAAAACTTCGAAAAAAAATTTGTTTTCTTTTTCGAAAATTACTTAGGTTATCAAAATTACCTCCAATTCTTTTACTTTTCATCTGATACTGTTAAAAAATTTTTTGTGTGTGAACAATTTTTTTAAAGCAAAAACCTTTCTTCCCCTACCTTACGAAAAAAAGTTTTAAGAAAAAAAAAGATCTTATTGAGTTTGCCAAAATACTCATATTATTTGTTGTCATTTTATGTACATATCGATTTTGCCTCTGTGTGTTTGTGCAAAAAAATGAAAAATCCAATATTATCTCTCTAATTAGTTGTGCTTTTCGAGTACTTGTATATTTTTTATTTTTTAAAAATGTTGAAAGTATAAAAAAAGCTCTTAATTAGAGGGGCTCGTTGAAGTACTAGTTAAACTAAATTAGAAAGTCAAACTATGCATTAAGATGGCTATTTTGACTGCAAAAAAAAGCTTCTGAGATAAAATTTGAGCGGCATGGAGGAAAAAAAAAAACAAATGAATAATTGCAACAAACTCGTGACATTTGATGCATCGATGTTGGTTCTGTACATTTCGAGATTTATATCCAAGTTGTAAAAATGCAAATTAGTATTGAATTTCATGATAAATATTTATTGATAGTTTTGTGACGTCACAATCCAAGCTTCGTTAGTGGCCACGATAGCCTAGTAATTATGGGGCCGCGGTAGCCTAGTGGTCAAGGTATCGGATCGTGGCTGGTGTGTCATGAGATCGAACCCAGCACCACTAAAGACCCGCCGTGTAGGGGCGCGATGCACGTTGAATCTGTGGTGTGGTAGTTAGGAGATGGGTGCCACAGCTCAGGTGTCGTCCTCGTCACTTGACCATGGTTCAAAATTGCGAGGTCCGTCGCCAAAAACCCTCTTGTTGTTGAACAATGCGACGTTAATATTCGCTCACTTATACACACTCACTCACTTATACACACTCACTTATTCACTCACTCACTTATTCACTCACTCACTTATTTCACTCACTTATTTCACTCACTCACTTATTTCACTCACTCACTTATTTCACTCACTCACTCATTTCACTCACTTATTCACTCACTCACTAACGGCCTAGTAATTATGGTCACCGATTCCCGGCTGGCTTGTCATGAGTGAGCCCTAGTGTCACTGAACACCCGCTGTGTAGAGGAAGCCGATGCGCGTTAAATCTGTCGTGGCTCGAAGTCATCCCATGGGCCTGGTGTGGTAGTTTGGTGAGGGGGTTGTCATGTTAGATGTCCTCGTCACTTGACCACTCGTTTAAAATTACGAACCACTGTCCGCCTCCAGTAGCCCTGGTGTTGCTTTATAGTGCGACGCTAATAAGCACTCACTCAATCGTCGCTACCCTTGGGTTGCTACCTAGGGTCCTAAGAGGACCGAACTGACCCTGAAGTTTTTAGAGTTATAAATTGCTTCCCTCTCGGAAAATCCTGACCCCTAAAATTCATTCTTTATTGGCAAACATCTGTCTTTTATTACTTTAGAAGGCAAGGTTTAACAGAACGTGTTTTAACAGGGTTATTGGCTACTGACCTCAGTTAAGAATCCCGGTCAAGGTACAGTACGACAGCTGAGGTGGCATCCCCACTCTAGGCCACCGTCAAATCTTTGAGACTGGACGGATTAAACGTGCTTGGTGCTACGGTGGCAAAAGGATTCTAATTACAACGCGACATACAACTCCGCAAATCTCAACACTCAAAGTAAGGTAGCATTACGCAGTGCATATTCTCCACACGTGCACCCCTAAATTATTGCTGGGTCTTTTCATCTGAAATCACACCGACAACCAACGACCGTGAGAAAACCAACGGCTGGATTCCACATTTACGAGCCGGAACCTCGAGTGAAATTTAAGGTGTAAGAAAGGACCACCCCCACCCCAAGAGAGCGGAGAGTCAGTCCGTTTGAAACACTCGAAAAGAAAGGTTTATTTGCCTCCTCCTACACAAATAACATATTCTGTAGAATGGAAAAAGTCTATAGTTTGAATATAACTTGTGACCAAATGTACAGATTGCAATTAATAACTGTGGACGTAAATAAATAATTATTTAATTTCTAAACTCTCACGCTGCCCATCAGGTTTCCCCAAATGTCACACCACTCGTCTAACACAACCACATGGTCGTAGCAGACCAGTGGTCATGGACACGGAATCGAGGCCCGGTGTGTCATAAATTTTATCCCAAGTGCTGCTGATCCACCGTGTGGAGGGCCTATGAGTCTCAACATTTGCGTAGGGTGGAAGTTTAGAGAGTGGGAGTGCCTGCTGAGCTGCCGTCCTCGTCACTTGGTCGTGGCTCTAAATTAAAAGATCTGTCGCCAATACCCCTTGTGTTTTTAACACCCTTTTATGAGCTTCACTTGTATGTAACGGAATCTTTGAACTCCATATTTTTATCCATTTTAAAAGGTCAGATTAATTCGAAATTTTGCTTCCTTGTCCAGGACCGATGACAATACGATAATTTAATAATTTTGTTTCATTGTCCTGTTCAGGATCATCAGGACTAACGATTTCCCATTTTCAGATCCCATCCCGCATCTGGCGACTGATTTCGGATCCCATTTCCAGATTTGGCGACTAAAAGATTAAGTTACGACTGAGTTCTATATATTATAAAAGGGTGTTTTTTTTAAACTATAATTTATTTATAGTGAGACACTACCACGACCGCTTTTGTTAGTGTAACGAGTTTATTAATTCTTTTAAAAATGAACCATAATTTTTTAAAATATTATATATTGATGTTTTTTTAGATATATGCATCAATCATCACTTGTTATACTTTTTTTCTTTTAATTTTATTATTTACTCTTTGTCGCGCGCGCGTTTCGTGTCAAATATGAATAATGTGTACATTTATTTTTTTTAAAAAAAATTTCGTCATTCAAAATGTTTTTTAGCTATTGATGTGGCCGCGGTAGCCTAGTGGTTAAGGCAACGGACTCTAGGCCGATATGTCATGAGTTTGAGCCTAGCACCGCTGAAGACCCGCCGTGTAGGGAAGCGATGCACGTTAAAACGATCGAGAGGTCAAACGTCCTCCCGATGGTGTGGTGGGGAAGTTAGGAGAGGGGTTTCCATTTCAGGTGTCGTCCTTGTCACTTGACCATGGTTTAAAATTACGAGGCAGCCGCCAAAAGCCTTAGTGTAGCTAAATAAGGCGACGTAAATATTCACTCACTCACTTTAGCTATCGATTAGAATTTTTCGCATATTCATTTGGTTAAAAGTAAAAGAAAGTGAAATTAAAGTCTGAGTGGTAAAAAAGTAGTTGTACATATATAAACCTCTAAGTGATACTTTGATGCTTAAAATTATTATTACCGATTTGATCAATAATTAAATTAAATTCTCTCATTCTGGTTACAATGAACTTGTATTACTTACTTAGTTCTTTTATAGTTTTATGAACTTTTTTAGATTCATTCATAAAAAAAAGATCAATACAATAATATTAAAATTGCAATAGTTCCATCGAGAGATTTATATTAAGGTATCCGACTACCCTAAAATAGTGAATTTTACCAAAAACTGACACATTTTGTTATGATTTTATTTTATAGATCATCTTATTAGCTTTATAAAAATATCAAGTTTATTATTTTCCATTCAGAACAAAAGCTACAAGTGTTTTAGTAAAAGCAGATGCCACATTACTTTAAGCAAGATGCCATTACTGCATCTCGTGCTTCGAAAAATGTGCTTCACTCGAAATGTGTTTTTTTTAAAATGCTCAAACGGGGCCAGCGATTGCTCAGAAAGTTTTGAAAATAACTAACTTAAATTTTTTGTGTATGTTCTGCATAACAGTAGAAGTGTTTTGACCTTCAGTTTTATCAATCACTGTTTTATTACAAAATTTACAGTTCCTTACGTGAATATAATCACTGTTTTTTAAAGCAATTTCATATAATAACTAAGATAAAGTTCTCTAGTTTTTGTAAAAATTATAATATCTCTTATCCTGAAGGTCATTTCAAAAATGAATATCATAACATCGCATCAGAATTAAAAAATTGAACAGAATGGGACTTTGTGTAAATATTTACCCATTTTTTCCTATTTTAATAATAATAATTTCTTTTTCTCTTCTGAATTTTAGCATATTTTTCTTAAAATGTACTAAACAAATCGAAAAACCACAAAAAAAAAAATCCCCATATCTCCATTTTTTAAAAAAAAGTTGTCGCAAGTAGTCGGATACCTTATTTGCTGATTATCATGAATACCTCATTTCCATTTAAACAGAATAATATTGAAAACTATGAAAGCATCATGTGTTAAATCTGTATTTGTAACAAAAATAGAATAGTACATTTAATAATTACGACACTCGTATGCTTTTTTAATATCTTGTGAATTTGTATTTTTCGAAATTTTAGAATATTGTTGTAAAATGTTAAAAAGCAGACGATATTGTCCGCATAAATTTTTTTTATTTCTTCACATAAAATATTTAAAAAAAATACTGAGTTTTTACAAGTTATTGTGGTTTATATTTAAATTATTAATGTGTAAAAACAAGAAATCTTTCGTGTAAGTACATGGGGTATGAAAACGGCATGGTTAATAGAACACCGTTATCTGTTCATTTTTATACTCATTCTGACTGCCATTTTGACCTTAAAAAGATAAACTGTCGAATAATTCGGTTTTATTTTAGTAAGTTACGTAATCTGTGACGTAATTCATTGATAGACATGAAGTTGTAGGCTGCAGACATTACGTGTACTGACGTAAATCAGATAAACGTTAAAATAATATTGTTTTGTCTTTATCTGAGACGAGAATGAATGGAGTAATAACTCTTCATTAATAATAGGGCCTGGACCGAATTTGACACACAAAATTCTTTTAAAAGGTCTTAAAATATTTTTTGAAAAATAATTATAATTTTAGCTTTTTTGAACTATCATATTTATTGAAATTTAAGCTACGCCCCAAATTCTTTACACGTTTTTGTGAAAAAAATAAAAACTAGTGAAAAATGGCGTATCGATTTAAAAAAATTAAAATTAGAACTAATAAGAAGTGAATAATTAATTTACTTTACCAATGTTAAAAACTCTTAAACACAAGTGAGCCTGTAATTGCTGTAACTTTCCGTATCATATTCAATTTCCTCCATTCAACTAATTTTTCCGCGTTCGATTCTTAGCCACACCCAATTTTCAGTAGCATAAACATCAGATAAAAGTGTGGCTTATATTCGAATAAATATGGCATTACATATAATTCACAAATTAAGAAGTTCGATTTTATTTTATATTAAGAATTTATCTTTTTGCAAATAAATTGATTCTACGCAAAAAGATTCCCAAATGCTAAAAATTACCATAGAGAAAAAGCAAGTATTGTTCATTCTATTGTTCGTGTTTCAATAAATGCGTTTTCAGTCTCAAAAATTAATTTTAAAATTAGTTCTCAAAATTTTCTAGGAGGAATCAAAATACTGTAAAAAAAAAAAGGATTTAATAAAAACGTATTTCTTTAATCTAAAAGTTGTAATAGAAATTTTGTCCTTGCAACTTCAATTAAGAGGGTTTTTTCCCTTCGAATTCTGATTATCTAGTTACTTGGAAAATTTGATTGTTTGTTTGTATCATTATTCACGTCTGCTTTCACCAGTAACGAGCTTAATTTTTAATAACAATAAATAAAATTCTTTTTTTTAAAGTTTTATTGAAAAAAAAACTGTAATATTTTTTAATACAATTACAGAATCTAAGAAAAGACCAAAAATATATTCAAATTATTTAGATTTTTTTAAGAACAACCGTGAGATCACCATTTTTATCTCTGAGAGCTTCAATTTTATTTTAGGTATTTCCAGGGCTCAAAAGATTTGGATTTTGCGGAAAATTTATACTACTTCGTATTTTTTTTAATTTAAAAGAATTAAACTAAAATTTTTTATTGAATAAAAATTTTTATAATAGAGCTTTTTATTTACAATAGAGCTGAACATAATTCACCGAAATCCTTTTCACCCATCTTTGTAAAAAAAAAAATTAAAAATCCTCTTACACAATGTTGAATTTTCATCTTTTGATTTCGTATAAATATAAATTATGGTTTGAGAAAATTTAATAATTTACGTTATTTTCATAATGTTCACAAGACATATTTATTTTAATAATTTATATTTAAGAAATGATGATTACTGACAATTAGTTTTAGTCGACAAGGTGAGACATGAAATGTCTAACTTATCATATTATAAACAGTTTTCCTCGTTTTAAGATATGTAATATAATAATTCTTGCATGGAAAAAGCATTGTATATTTTTTTTAAATATCATTTAAAGAAATACATAAATTCAATGATGTTTTGATTTTTAACTTTGCGGACGGAAAAGTTAATTGAATTTTTGAATTTTGACAATTCGATTATGGAATTTATAAAAAGGCATATTAAATACCCATCATATTGATTTAACTCTATTAGAAATTTAATATATTCTATTTTTAATATTCGATATTATATTTTTAAGTAAAAAGTTATACTAAAATCAATTCGTGAGAAAAATAGGTATTTGCAATTTCTCTGTTTTAAATAAAATGCAGAATCGTTAAAAAAAAAAATAGAATTTAAGCTAATAGAATTTAAAATGGCATTTTATCAGAAGAGATGTTCCATCTCACAGTTTATTAAAACTACAGCTGAGTCGGTATGTGTTGATAAATCTCTCTAAAATTTCTTTTCTCAGCTGGGAAAAGGGTCCTGAAAATGAATATAACAATTTCAAATGAATACGGTGGTGTTAGGTTGCCTTGGTAACCGTATATAACATTTTAGATATTATTTCTCTGTTTATATATTGAATGGTGCAAAAACGTTTTGCTGGAATAAGATGCTTTTATATTGCTTTTTTTGTGTGGAAATTTCATGTAAATGTACTTTTTGCAGATATTTTACACATATTCTATCCGCAGTGCTGAAAAGTCTAGCAATTTCTTCAGACTTAGTTTTTCGATCGAAAAAAACAAACCATTACTAAAAATAGATTCTTTTAAAAGATTCAGATTTTTGCTTAGTTCACGGTTTACGTTGTTCGTAACAACCAAATATGTAAGTTTCATTGTACATTAGGACTTAATATTAGGAGCATAATTATAGTTTTTTTAATCTCTATACATGAGACAAGCAATATAAAAAATTTTTAAGTCAATTCCTACTTTAAACGGATGAATAGAAAGTATTTTATTAACTATTTAAAATTTGAACAAGATATATATAGGGAGAAAGTGTGAACTAATAATAGGAATTGAAAAAGAGCATGATTTGGTCTGCATTGTTGTAACAATGCACTCCCGGTTTGGCTGAAAAACCGGTTTTCGACTCCAACTTTTGTCATTGTTTTAACAGCTACATTGTTACAACAATGAAAACGAAACTAAGTTGGCGTCGAAAACCAGTAATTAATTTAATCATTTAACGAATAATTAATGAATTAATATTTGAAAAAAACTGTATTAACATCAAGTGTCATCCACTACTAGTTTAAAAAAATTTATTTGAACTTGATTGGGAATGAATAGAAAATTTTTATTAACAACTGAAAATTTGAACAAGATAAATATATATATATAGAGAGAGAAAGTGAGCTAATAGCAGGAATTGAAAAAGCGATGCGCTCATCACGGTATCTTTGAAACTATTAGACCTACAGACTTGAAATTTGGTAGGGATGATCCTTTTGTTGAATAGACATCCGCTAAGAATTGGTTTTCCGAAAATCAACTCCCATAGGGGATTGCGGGGGAGCCTCCCTTCTCCCGCGCTTTTATACGATTACTTACAAACTTAAAAATTGGGAAACGTGTTACTTCTGTTGAATTGAGACTCACTAGGAATGGATTAAATGGAAATCGATTCCCAAACGGGGTTGAAAGGAATTACTGGGGCGTTATAGATAAAAAAAAATTCCCGTTTTTGTACAATTAAACTTCTTGACTTAGAATTTGGCAAATATGTTTCTTTTACTGAGTGAAGGTTCGCTGAAAAAATGATGTTTGATGAAATCGATTACGAGGCGAGTGGCATAAATGTTAAATATCATTCCGTCTTGTTAAAAATTCAATTCCGAATGTAATGGTGAGATTTTGTTCAAACTTAAACCTTCATTGACGGCCGCACCAGCAATTGGCATTTCCACTGTACGACGCACGTCATTACTCTTGTTCACCTATCTAAAATTTTAAATTTTTACTCTAAATTTTTTTTAACACACAAAAATTATTACTTCTTTATTTTAGCTCTCATATAGTAAAAGAAATGTTTTACTAATATTTTACTTTATATTAAATTTTTTGTGGACTCCGTGACGGTGCTCACGCACACCAAAATTAATTTTAGTTTTCCATGCACACCTCAACAATTAAAAAAAACCCAGGGGGCCCGTAGGAATCACTTTGGGACAGTGGCGTACATAGGAACTTTCAGGGGGAGGGGGTCGAGGGTTGAAAGTCCACCATTCTCGTATCCCTCCCCCAACATATTCTTTTGATTTTGTTGATTTTCGCGAACAAAAAACAGTAAAAAATTAATTATTAATAACAAATACTTGATGGAATTTTACGTACTATATACACAGGATTATAATAAATCGTAAAAAAATCAAGGGCTTGGGGGGGGGGTCTGGACCCAGGGACTCCCCCCCCCCTGTGTGTGCCACTGCTTTGGGAACCTATGCTTTAGGTCACACACGTTCCTTATATGGATTTTGGCAAAGATCGACCCCTAAGGGAATGATTGAAAAGATTTCAGGGATGTTGTAGATATATATATATATATATTTATATTTTTACTATTAGAGACTTAAAGACTCGAAATTTGGCAAGCATATTTTTGTTGAGTAGAAATACGTTTAGAATGAGTTTTGAGCGAAATCGACTCCCAATTGGGTTAAGAGAGCGTTGGAGACAAAAATTCCAAATTGTGAACTATTAGATCCACATACTTGAAATTTGGGAAGCCTGTTTTTCGCAGAATACCAATAAATTTTGCGGGAAGAAACTCCTATGAAGGGGAGGGCTGCAGGAAGTTACTGGGGCGTGTAGATAAAAAAAATATATATCCCTGTTTTTGAAAGTAAACAAGGATAGATCCGAAGTAAAGAAATTTTGTATGCATGTTTCTTTTGTTGAGTTGAAATCTGCTAGGAGAATAAGTTAAACGGAAACCTACTCTCAAAGGGGGTTACGAGGCATATATTGATAAAAAAAATTCCCGCTTTTGAACTATTAGATTTGGAGTTGAAATTTGGCAAGCATGTTTATTTTGTTGCGAAGAAATCCACTAAAAATAGATGCTGCGGAATTCCACTTTCGGGAAGGGGGTTACGGAAGCTTAAAAAGATGACTCTACTTCAATTTTAGAAATACAAGTCCTGTTCCTTTTAAATCAAGAAGTGAGAGTTATAAGAATTTCAATGCAATTGAGCATTTAATGCTAAGACTTAGATATCGATAAATTTTTTAAACGGTATATATTTATATAACATCATGAAATACCCAGCGAAGCGGGTGGGTTTCAGCTAGTATATATCGTATTTACTCGAATCTAAGCCGCACTTTTTTCCACTGTTGATGCTACTGAAAAATGGGTGCGGCTTAGAATCGAAGAAAGAAAAAATTTGTTGAAGGGTACAATTAGAGCAATTACAGCAAGAGTGTCAAACTCAAAGGCTAATTTGGGCCAAATAAACAAGGTTTAAATTTAATTGGGCTGCAAAATAATCAATATTCACAGAAACGTATGTTTATTTCGAATACATTATTATAAACAGAAATAAAAGAACAAGAAAATTTAATGTTTACGTCTTGACAGTTCTTCTCTGCTACTATCTTTCCAATTTCGGAGATAATTATTATATATTATTGTGCAGTGGCGCAAACAAAGGGGGTGTCCTGTGGGTCCGGACACCGCCCCCCCCAGTCCTTGATTCAATGGATGATAATCCTATATATATATATATATATATAACGTAGAGTTTAATTAAGTACTAGTAATTAACAATTTATTTTAGAAGTTAATGCTAATATTAATACAATAATTTATTTTTTACTGTTTTTTGTTAACAAAATCCACAAAATCACAAGAATCAATTGGTGTTGTCTTGAGGCATGATACGAGTTGGGGGACTTTCGACCATGGACAACCCCCTTGAATAATTTTTGTGTGCGCTACTGTTATTGTGCGCCGATGTATACTGGCCGGGCCGCATGCAGCCCGCGGGTTTGACACCCCTGAATTAGAGGTTCATGTATATATTTAAAAGTTTATAAAACTGGTAAAATAACTAATTATTTACTTCTTATTAGATCGTATTTTAATAAACCGTTCAGGACCATGATCATACATATGTGATCCAGCGTTTCTCGTTCCAGGGCCCACGGTATCATATATGTGATTGCGCTTTCGTTCCTCTGAGGCCATGATCACTCCTGTGTGATCTGAGTTTGGAACGTTTAAAAATTAATTCTTACTAGGCACTAGAGACAGCGTTTAAGGTCAATTTGTTTCGAATGATGTTTCACAAAACTTTGAATTTCAATATGTGCTCTCAGCACCGAGTTATTTATGAATGTAAGCAACGGCACATGTTTTGATTTTTCGAGAGAATCGGGCATTTAAAGTTCGTAATTTATTGCGCTCTGAATTTCTGTTTATATTTGACTAAGTTGGAAAAATATGGAAAGCTTATTAATTTTTTGGGCATCAGACATTCATAAGAGTTTCAGTATTTATTTTATTTGTGATTTGTATTTACAATAATTTTAATTCTCAAAGACATTTAAGAAGCAGATCTTCATGGAACAAATGACTCATTTTTAACGAAAAAGAATACTTTGTTCTTACTAAAATCATTTTTAATTCTATAAGAACAAACAATTCTTTTTCGTTGCTATCGCAACCAGAACTGGCATAACCATAAGATCAGAAAACATAATACTATTGTGATTCTAAGAAAACTATGAGCAATATAAGTAGTAATTAGTTAAAAGCGATATATTAGCTGTTATTTAAAAGATTTGTATCAATTTAAGCCACAACAAGTTTATGCGAGAATAAATTTATCGTTTGAGATTTGCCAGATAGTATTTTTTCGTTTTACGTCCATTTTATTTTAACCATCATGGTGAAAAGAGAACTTTTATTTTTACTAAAATAAAACCATTTTTTTTAAAATTCGCAATTTTTTTTTTTAAATGTAGTGAAAAATTTTGAACTATATATTGAGATATTATCAATGATGGTAAATTGCAAATTGAAGAGAATTTGATTGCATTAAAGATTTTATATGAATTTTTAAATGAAATTAGGCTTAACAGGGAAATTCGCCCGGTCTCGTGCATGCATATGTATAGTCTCGGAACGTGTGGGCATGGGGAAACACTTCTTTCTCATTTCGCTGGTCCTGATAGGGTTAAATTTATTTTAATTTCGTAAAATTGGACATCGATTAACCATTTTACACAATTTTTAATTTTTCACAAAAACTTGTTGAGAATTTGGGGTGCGGATTAGAATCGATTGCGACTTAGATTCGAATAAATACGGTACATGTGTATGATTATTCTTTCAGAGTAAAGACTGAAGTAAAAGAATTTCTACTCCACTAACTACAGCGCAACAGAAATTCCACTTCCACCACATTGGTAATATCAACGTGACGTCCATCAAAGCTTTTAATTTATCGAAGCAACCTAACAAAAAACAGAACTGGGAAAAAGACGGAAAGCAATTAGCGATGTCCTCTAAAGCAATTACTGAACTTTGCATCATTCACCGAAAGCCTTTCATCTTCCCAAGGAGCAGCCTTCGCAGATCATAACAACTATGACTGAGTGCTCCGGCTACCTTTAGTGCTATTTCGGGAAGGTGTGGCCACCGCCATGTTTCATCCTTTCAGCACTGAACAAATGTCTTTGTTTTGGCGTGCATATTTATTTCGGGGGGCTTTCTCGTGGCGCCGCGAGGGAAAAAAAAGGGTTCCCTACTTGACAGGCCTTCAGTGATTTATACCGCTGCACGGTATGGTGGGGTGTTGAAAGGGGTTTTCGTGGAAAATGGTTTGGTGTACAAGCGGGTATTGTTTGTTGTGATGTTTCTCCAGAGATATTGCTTCTGGAGTAGGGATTTTTCTTTTTTTCTTTGTCTTGGGTTATTCATTGGAGGTGTTGAACCTCAAATGGAATCTTTGTAAAGGTGTGGTACAGGAAGCAATTCCGGAGCGGGGCACATGCCTGTACGTGATTATTAATTTAATTCTGTGGGCGTCATTTTAAGAATTAGGGATGAGTTACGATGCTTTAGTTGTGTAAAGTTTTGTTGAGATATTTCAGTAAAAAAGAATACTTCTATAGAATACTTTTTAAAAAAAAATGGAGATATGGGATTTTTTTATGGTTTTTAGATCTGTTTAGTACATTTTAAGAAAAATATGCTAAAATTTAGAAGAGAAAATAAATTATTACAAAAATGGGAAAAAATGGGTCAAAATTTACAAAATATAATATAAACGGGGCCCATTCTGTACCAAAAGTTTAAGAATAAATTTTAAATTTTTCAATTCTGATGTGTTGCTATGTTATTCATTTTTGAATTGGCCTTCAGGATAAGAGATATTTCTATTTTTACAAACACTAGAGCACTTTATCTTAGTTATTATATGAAATTGCTTAAAAAAATAGTGATTATATTCACATAAGGGATTATAAATTTTGTAATAAAACAGTGATTGATAAATCTGATAGTTAAAACACTTCTACTATTATACAGAACATTTTCAAAAAATTTCAGCAAATTATTTTCAAAATTTTTTTAGCAGTCGCTGTCTGCATTAGAGCATTAAAAAAAATCGAGTAAAAAGCGTTTTAAAGTGTGACATCTTGCTTAAAGTAAAGACATCTGCTTTTACTAAAACACTTTTAGTTTTTGTTCTATTGAATAGAATATAATAAACTTAGTATTTTTATAAAGCTAATAAGATGGTCTATAAAATAAAATAATAATAAAAATTGTCAATTTCTGGCATAATTCACAATTTTAGGGTAGTCGGATACCTTAAATTATTTTTAATGGTTTCCAATTAATTCTTTTTTTAAAAAAAGTGTAGCTTGGGAAATATATAGTTTTTGAATTTATAGATATATTTCAGTAAAAAAACCACATCTATGGAACAACGATTAACGGAGTTTACTGTTTAAATTATTTAATGGATATTTAAGAACTTTCAAAGAATTCTGTGTAAAAAAAAAAGTTGTGGCTTAGGAAATATTTTTCGAGGAAGAATACATCGCTTTGTATGTGAATGTGAAATATCTGCAAGTTAATGAAAACTTGGGAACGAACCAGATGGTGGAAGGATTTTTTTTTAAAAAAATTGTTCAGTACACACGGACATAAATACTGCGTTAAAATAAATTTGAATGGATATTGTCCTTGGAACGTTTTTTATCCCTATGTATTCGTGGAAAATTTTTCGCTTACAATGCAATTTTTATATAGGGGTGTGAGGCTGTTAAAAAGGTTTTCTGATTTTGTTCCATTTATGAATAAAATTTCCAAGTAAATGCCTTGCACTAAATCATGTCTTAACAATCATGTCTTCCCACTGTATAATTGAAGAGTATAGTTTTGAAGTTGTTGACAGGTTTCACTTATTTAGGTTCTGAAATTAACAATAGATTGCATTACTGAAATCCAAAAGAGAATTACTATGGCTAATGTCTTAATGGAATAAGAAAATATATGAAATCGAATTTAATCAAAAGAAAAGCAAGGGTTCTATTGTATAAAAGTCTTTTAAGATTAGTTTAACTTATGAATGTGAAACTTGGTCCATGTCTCGAACAGATGAGAACATAAGTATCTACGAAAGGAAGATTTTAAGATTTATTTTTGGAGGAATTCAGGAAAATGGAACGTGGAGAAGAAGGTCAAATCTCGAGCTCTATCAATCGTATAAAGAAATCGACGTTGTTAACTTCATCAAAATAGAACGAATTAAATGGGAAGGTCACTTTGTCAGAATGGATGAAGACCGCACCACTAAAAAAAGTCTTCAATGCTCAACCAATTGGCACACAAAGAAAGGGCAGGCCAAATCTTAGATGGATTGATGAGCTAGAAAAAGATCTCTAGTTTTGAGAACTAAGAATTGGAGAACACTAGCAGGGAAAAGGCTTCTTGAGAAGGCCAAGGTCCACCCTGGGCTGTCGAGCCACTGAGGATGGAAGGATGAATAAAATTTAAGTGCTAAATTCCGTACTGAATTTTAGGGCTGCGTTAGCCTAGTGCCTACGGTCTCGAACTCGTGGCCGGCATAACTTCAGTTCGAGCCCTAGAGCATTGAAGACGACTGTGTAGTGGGGGTTGGGGGGTGCATGTTGAACCCGTCGAAGCTCAGTCTTTCCTTAGCGAAGTGTGGTAGTTTGTAAAGGGGAGGGCAGCTCGGTTGTCATCCTTGACACTTAACCGTGGTTCAAAATTACGAGTACCGTCTTTGTGTTGCTTTAGAGTACGATGTTAATAAACACACTCACCTGATGACTTTTCTTCCGTAGGTGTGGTGTGGTTGTTAGAAGAGGGGGTGGTGCCAGTTCAGGTGTCGTCCTCGTCATTTGACCATGGTTCAAAATGACGAGGTTCGTCGCCAAAAGCCTTCGTGTAGCTGAACACTGCGACGTTAATATTCACTCACTCACTGGCATAATTTTGCTAAAAACATTTTTTAAAAATTAAATTTATTACTGATAAAAGCAAGGATACGCAGTTATTCAATTTTTTAATTTTTTTTATTCTACTAAGTCTTTACAAACATCTGAATTTTTGACGTTGGTGCTGGAATTCAATGTTTTTTAGTCAAGCTAAATTTCGAAAATAATACACATTTTTTTGGGACTTTGATGAGAGTACTTGAAATGTTCGAATTTTCCAAAATTTTAATGCTTAATAACCGTTTTCAATGGAATAGAAATAATAATGAAAGAAATAAAAGTTATACGGGGAAGTAATAGCAATACATTGCGATACATTAAATGTTTTACCCTAAAAATTACCTAGAAAGAAGTGAAATTAAAAAGAAATCATTCGAAGTTCTTGACAAAAAATGGCGGCGTCTTCTCTTAAAATTCGAAATATTTCGAATTTACTTTTCCGTCATCTCTTGAGTGTTATTAAATAAAACATTTTTTTGAAAATATTTTTGTGGAGTTTTATTTCCTTTCAATAAAAAAATCAAGGAAACAATCTTTCATTTTTATAATATACCGTGTTTATTCGAATCTAAGCCGCATTTTTTTCCAATAATGCTACTGAAAATAAGGTGCGGCTTAGAATAGGAAGGCTGAAAAATTTGTTTGATAGGGGAAATTGAACATGATACTGACGGTTAAAGATATTACAGATTCATGTATATGCTAGTTAAGTTTTTAACACTGGTAAAATAAATTAATTATTCACTCCTTATTAGCTCTCATTTCAATTTTTTTTTATTTCGTAAATTTCGGATAACAATAATAAATAAACTATTTTACACTATTTTTTTATATTTTTTCTGAAAAACGTATTGAGAATTTGGGGGTAAGGTTTAAAATTGATGGTGGGCTTAGATTCGAATAAATACGGCAAATTAGAAAATTAAGTTCATTATTGATGAAAAAGGACACAAGGAAATACGGAAACTTTCTGCTTTAAATATTAGATGCCATCGAATAAGCACAATATTCGTGAAATTTTGTTGCACTTCAATACAAAGAAAAATTTTCTATACTCAAACCATTAAGAGAGTGTACATCGTTTTTTATGAACATCGCTTCAATGAAAGTAATGAAGTTATTTCTCGAAAGCAATGAAGTGAATAAATCCAATTTTAATTACAACCTTGGCACCCATCCGTTTGTGTTTGTCGCCAACCTACATGGATATTTTCGACAACCCAAGGTCACTAAATGACCTTTCTGTGTGTGTTGTCCGACTTTTCGTAAAATTTGGGGGACCATTACGCTACCACTTAGCTGATTCTTGGAACTTTTATTTCGAACAAGGTACGAATTAGCTTGTCTTCCTAAAGTTTAATGGCTAGTTAAAAGGTTTTTAAGAATGAAAATAACGATAAAATAAATATGTAAGAAGAATTAATAGTTGACTATAGGTTACTTTGGTTGCAAAACATGCCAAAAAAAGGATAAGAAACTAAATTAAGAAGAAATAGTTTGAAAATCTATGGATAGAGAAATAGATTTTTTTACGATTCTCTTAACATTCTGAATAATTTGATTTTATTTTTAATCATTTCATGTTTTTAAATTGCATTTTAAATTACCGTATTTATTGAATTTAAGTCGCCATCGATTTTAAGCCGCACCTCAAATGCTCAACACGTTATTGTCAAGAAAAAAATTGTATAAAATGGTTTAGGTATCCGATATTTACGAAATTTCAAATAAATAAATAAAAATGAAAACTAATAAGAGGTGAATAATTAATTTTTTTCAGTATTAAAAACTTTTACATACATACTTGAATCTATAATGGCTCTTTGCACCCAGTTTTCAGTAGCATTAACATTGGAAAAAATGTGTGGCTTAGATTCCAATAAATACGGAGAGAGTAATTATAACTCACACTTCTTGATTGTAAAGAACAGGATTTGAATTTCTAAAATTGTAGAATTATCTTTAAAGCTCCCGTAACCCCTTCCTCAAAGTGGATTTCAACAACATCCATTTTTAGCGGATATCTGTTCAACAAAATAAACATGCTTGCTTAATTTCTAGATCAAGTCTAATATTTCACGAAAAGAATTTTTTTTACCCCTTAGCCCCCTTTGAGGTTTATATTATGGTAAGAAATTTCTGATGCACTCACCGTCCCTTTCTCACATAAAGAACACTTTTTTGTTTGTTTTATTTCCATTAACAATTGATTTTAGGGTTGCACCTTAATCTTTTAATCGCCAAATCTGAAAATAGTATATGCAATAAATCGCCAAATCTGGAAGTGGTATATGAAATAAGTCGCCAAATCGGAAAATCCTTATTCCTGGTGATCCTGATCAGAACAATGGAACAAAATTATGAAATTATTGTATTGTCATCAGTTCTTGACAAGTGTGCAAAGTTTCGAATTAATCTGAATTTTTAAAGTGGGTAAAAATTGAGTTCAAAGTTTCCGTTACATACAAGTGAAACTTATAAAAGGGTGAATTTGTGAAGGGTAAATGTGAATTTTTCAGAATCCTAGTTCAGGTTCTGTAGACAAATCCTAGCTACGTATAGGCAAAATATTATTATAGAAGCCTTTTACATAAAAAGAGACTATATTGATATTATGGAATTTGTTTTGCCAGTATATTAGATTTAAATAATTTTTTATTGTAATAATATTCTTAAAACAATTTTATATGTATATTTTAGTTCAAATGACGTTAAATATAAAAAATATTCATTTATAAGCGCTCTTTCAAAATCAGGGTTTTGAACGTAGTCGGATACCTAAAATCATATTTATATTTTACCTATGTATAGGGGGCCGTAGGTAGCCTAGTGGTTAGAGCATCGGACGGTAGACCAGAAGGCCTGGGTTCGATGCCCGATGTCACCAAATACCCTTCGAGTACACACGGAGCACGTGCTCGTTAAATCAGTGGGCCCAAAAGTCTTGTGGGCTGTCGTAGCAGCAACCACGGGTGCAGGAGCCGGAGAATATTTCAGTCCCCTTCAGTTCCATGCCTAAATTGTGGAGGTGGAGATAGGTGGTGTCGCCATCTATCGTGAAAAAATTATACTGTCATACCAAATCATACTGTCACCCACACGGTGCTCAAAGCTAAAAGCTAACGATAGACGTACACCTAGCCCCTTGCCACGATGAATTTCGTGGGCCTCGATCTGACACCGTCAAACAGGTGGCATTAGAAACAACAAACAACAACCACACCTATGTATATTTTAATGAAATAAAAACATTTAAAGGTTTATACATCCTTAAAATTCAACTTTATTTCCATTTTGGTGTCAGTTTAAGATTGTGTTCCTGTAATCTCTGAAATTTGAAATGTTTTCTATCAACTATTTTACAACTAAATTAAATTTCTAGTGAAAATGAACCCAAACTCTTTCTTTCGTTCAGCCGAAATGAAACAATTTAAGGTAAATATCTCCACTCGTTAACAATGCTTGCACAATTTTCTTACAAAGATAAACAGAATTCACTTCAGAGCACAAACGCATTAAACTATTTCTGAGATCCAAACTTTCAGAGAACAGTTCTATTGATTAGTAAAATAAAAGAACATTAAAGAGTTACTCGACTATATTATGTGTCTTTTCTTCTACTCTGTCCGTGCTTATATGCTTTTATTTCTGAAAAAGAATGTTCGAATGTTGGCAGATAAAAGTTAAACTTGCAGAAACAATTTCTAGACAGAGTATCTTTAATGTTTCTTCTCTTTGAAATTAAAAATTTTATCGAATAGTTAACGTTTTTAATGCTTTGAATTCCATCCCTTTTACTCTCAGTTTTAGTAAAAGTCGGAATTATTTTTAGCAGGATTTAAAAAACAAATTGTGTGGCATGAAAGAAATGTACTCTTAATAAGTATCTGAAAATGCCTTCGTATTTTTTTTTATGGCAGTATTTGTTATACGGCTATTGCGTACCCTTAAATAATTTATCGCTTGATAAGGGATTTGCTATAGATCAGCGTATCTCAAACTGTGGGGCGCGCCCTCCTAGAGGGGTGTAATAACCCTGCGAGAGGAGCGCGAGTATATTGGGAAGTTGAAAACAAAAGATTATTTAAAAAAATTATTATTTACTCAAAATAAACAATTAAAATATATTCTGATATAATAAAAATAAAATACACATTTACACTGATATAATACACTTAGAAATATATCAGTATTGCGTAATGTATTTTATAATTAATTTAAGAATACTAAGTTAACTACTATGTTAAACAAGTTTAATAATTATCAGTGATTCCCAAGGTATTGTCAAATGCAAAATTATATACAAACATTAACACTTATCTTGATAATTTGTACGGTTTATATTTAACCCCTTAAATGCCAACTAAAAGTTAGGAGATTCGCTCCCCAAACCCACCATTTTTTAACATGTAGGCGAGTGTATATGGTGAATTGGTGGACCGGGGGGGGGGGGTAAATAATCAAATCTTCTGAAATAAGTAAATCTATCGCAAACCCTGTCAAGGTCCTTTTATTGCACTCCAAAACCTTCGGAATAGTTTTATGGATAGCAGTGCACTGAAAAGATCGTACTTCGGAAAAACGTTTATATACGTCCCGGGCAATTAACGCTTTGGCTGTGCGCGAGACGTTTATATACACCGGTGGCGCTTAAGAGGTTTAAGTCGTTTTGTAGCTTTAGCGTCAAAGTATATTATTATTATTGAATTCAATACATTGTTATTTTATGGGAGGGGGGGCGACGAAAATAATGATTGAATATTGGGTCACAAATGTTGAAAGTTTGAGAAGGGCTGCTATAGATACTATATCACGTTCAAATGAGTTTTACGCAATTTCGATAGTTGGAAAGTGAGGCTTTTTCTGATTTGGAATCGATGTTATACAGAGTGTTGCCGAATTCGACCGACAAATTCAAAGGGGTAAAAGTAGGCAGTATGGAGACGACAAATCAACAACGAACTTGAGGCTACAAACCACGTTCAGTTGGCGAAAATTGCGATAATAGTAGGGAGGATGACGAGCCTGACGAGGGGAGTGGCCGAAACCAATGTATGGATTTGGAGTGCCGTGGTAGGGTTGAAGAAACCTGCACACGTACGCAAATTTTCCATTTCTCACGGAGTTGTTCACGACACGAATCATCATTGTTTCAGCTGGCATCGCCACCAACAACGGATTTGTTTGAAAGCCCCCGACAATCTTTCTTCCGCCGGTGTCGGCCCTGCTATGATCTATACTGAATTGTCAAGGATTCCAGGGTTACTCTGCCGTAGGATCCCCTCTTAGTAATTAAGATGTTGATGCGGCTGCCATACATTCTGCAGCATCTCAGCTTGAAAATTGTAGTAACCCAGCGAAAGTGGTCTTTCTGGTTGATTCCCAAGCCGCCATTCGAATCCTCTCCCATTACTCCCAAACAGAATACAGCTGCCGGAAAAAAATGAACTAACTTGTTGGGCCTTGGGTGGACTCTAAAGTTCCAATGGAACCCGAGCCATGTTAACATCAGTGGTAACGAAATGGCTGACAGGCTAGCAAAGCCAGGGGACAGCTCTCTCCCCCAGCCCAAACAACCTAGCACACACGCTTCATTCTGCCAAGTCCCAGATAAAATCAGCAGTTGCAACATGGAACTGCCAGTGGCTGCAGAGGGTTTCTTTGGCCAAATATTGGGAGATCCTCGTTTCCAGAGGCCTTCTCAATCACCCTACCCCGTGCAGTTAGTGTAGCAGCTTTTAGGATGAGGACAGGACACGATTATCTTGCCGCACACCTTCACCGCATCAATGTCCTACCATCACCAGGGCGCCAACTTTGCGGCTATGGTACTATGAACGTTCAATACCTAAGGACTTGCTCTGCTCTGGACCATGGTAAAAACTATCAAAACAGCGTTTTCAAGGAGGACCATCTCTACTGGTCAGCGCGTCACTTAATGCCCCAACAGCCAAGTTGGCTAAGAAGAAGACGATTGACACTGTCGCAACTTCGAACATTTCCTGTGACAATTACTTGTCGTTGCATTTCTGTGATGTAATACTCGTATTGTAAACACGCTGTGCGTTTAATAAATATATTCTTTATCTCTTATTGCCTCCTTTTCATTCTATTCGACATCACTCCTTTCATAACTGTTTTTGCGAATTACTCTGACTAAACGTGATTTGTCGACCCCGTACTATCACCCCTCTGGATTTGTGGATTGAATTCGGGAACACCCAGCATAATTAAAAAGCAAATGTACTTGCGTATTATGTTGTTAACCAATTCCGTCAAATTGAAAAACGTCGCCTAATGCCACGATACGCTTCTATTGATGGGAGGGGAACACGCATATAAAAACATTTTGTCCGCGCTTACTCGAATGTAATCACCATTTTTCGTAGATTGTACCATTCCAGCACAGGCTCCTAGAACCGTTGAAGTCTTCCCGTGCAGGGAAGGGGGGCGATGCACGTTAAATTTGTCGATACTCAAACGTACTCCCGTTGGTATGATGTGGAAGTTAGGAGAGGAGAGAGCCAGCTCAGGTTTCGTCCTCATCACTTCACCATGGGTTAAAATTCCGAGGTCCGTCGCCAAAAGACCTCGAGAAGCGGAATAGTGCGACGTTAATATTCACTCACTCATCCTAGAATATGAAAGGGATACTTCCAAGGTAAACCTGCTTTGTGCAGTGCGGTTTTGTTCCTCGAATGCTTCCGGCTCATTTTTCTTCACTGAAAAGAATGTTACGGAAATTATTTATCTGGACATGTCTACCGGTTTTTCTTATTCCATAAATCAAAGAAAAAGCACCAGAAGTTTACATTTCTCAACAGGATAGTGCGCCTTATTACTAGCACGACGACGTTACATCTTACCTCAATCTTGAGGTACCAGTTTGGATTCGTAATGTAGGTGTTATTTAGAGTAGTCATCATGATCATTACTGGATTTCAGTGCACGGGATTTTGTAAAGGATCGAGAGTACACTCACATTTTCTACATCCATTTCTGATCTAAAATCAATAATCTACGCTGCAATTAATTGGATCGACGGAAGCATGCTGATAAATCTGTGGCAAAAACTGATTTACCTATGGGATGTATGCAAAGTAACGAAAGAAAGCCCCATCAATCATTTCTGATAAGGGTAAACTTGGACTATTTCTCTATCTTACAACAAATATGTACTTAAAATTTTTTCACTGCAAATTACATGCAGTATAACTCATTCTTTTAGCTTAGCTACTTTGTAGACATCTTGTATAATAACCTAAATGGACTTAAATACAGATTAAACCACTTGAAAAACCAAAAAAGGAAACAACAGATGAGACATATTTCCGTAGTAGGAATCAAAAGTTCCAGGACTGGAGTCTATAACTTAAGAAATATTGCCAATTAAATTGCTGAAACACATCCTCCTTCGAAATAAGACCCTTGAGCAACAACGTACTTTTGCCATCTCTTGTAAAGGTCATCGAAACATTTCTGGAACCCATTTTTAGCCATATCCTTTAATTCAGCTTGCGATTCACTTTTAACTTCCTCTGCAGATTGGTCTTTGTTTAACATGCGGGGACCGATATGTTGACACACCCGATGCATGTTAAGATCCTTAGTCATTGTCCATTGACATGTGGCCGAGGATATCCCAACTGATTCTGCTATTGTTTGAAGAATGTTGTTACCTACCGCCGCAGAAATCTCTTCGATGTTTTCATCGGTGCGGGAAGTCTGCGGACGTCCAGAGCGTTTGTCGTCTTCGGCACTTTCCATACCTTCTCTGAAACGATAATGCCACTCAAAAGCTTGCGTTCGCGATAATGTATCACAGCGCACCAGCTTAAAAATTTCATTCGTCTTCGTAGCTCTTTGTCCCGAACGCACGAACACAAAATTTAATATTATTCTCTGCTCAACAAACGCAATTTCTTTCAATCGCCGACGACTAAATACATCCAGCTACAAAATACGTTGCCATGGCGACCCACTGATCACGTGATTTGGAACAAACTTTTTTTAGAACAGGGGAAGAATGCAATAACACAGAAATGTTATCGTAGTCGTTCTACTGCAAATTTTTTTCTCATTATAGGATCAGCTTGGGAACTTTCGAATCCTATATGTCAGCTATAAAATCGTCAATACGGAAGTTAAACTAGAAACTATATCTTCTATGATATTTAAATCACTTGATGTTGAAAAGTTTAAAGTTGTTTTGTCTTTTTTTTATCCAATGGGTTGCGGATTGGTATTTTCACCATTGGGCAGACCTAGTACATCCCCAAGAGCTGGTATCACTCTTTAGTGCGGCGCCGTATAGGCGGATACCAATCGCAGCAGGTAATTTTGACGCCCAGTTTTCTTCACAGAGGGAGGCACCTGAGTTCTGACGATGCGAACTTGTACCAGGATTTAATTTTGCCGAGAGCATCCAAGCCAAACAGACACTCTAGGGATCTTTACATGCCGTATAATCATACGACATGGCCACTGTCGATTTTCTGCATCATGAAAATCCACCGACTTGGGCCGGGGTCGAACCCGCAACCTTGGGTGTAGAAGGCCAGCGACAAACCAACCACACCACCCAGCCGGCAAGTTGTTTTGTCTAGTTGATTTGATTTCCAAAGTCATTATTAGAAACCCTCTACGAAGTTTTTTACGTACAAATTT
This sequence comes from Trichonephila clavata, assembly GCA_019973975.1. NCBI lineage: Eukaryota > Metazoa > Arthropoda > Arachnida > Araneae > Nephilidae > Trichonephila > Trichonephila clavata. The sequence continues at coordinate 7,288 of BMAO01006407.1, read as the reverse complement.
TGAATAGTTAAAAACCAAATCCATGTTCTTGGCGAAGTAAAAACTTAGTTGTCGAAGTTTATAGTTAACGGCTGTTGGTTTTGGAAAAAAGATTTTGAGGGGGGGGGGAATGTTTTTGTTGAAAACTTTTACCGTCTCAAGGCCTTTTGCGCTAAAAGAAATACGTGTTAAGGGAAACTTTTTTTTTCTTCCAAGAAAAAGATTTCAACATTTGGAAGAATAACGAAAACAAAAACTCTTTTCTTTCTTGCGAAAAACCTTTTTTTATCATTCAAAGATACTTGGGGTTCACTTGTCTGCATTTGATATTAAATGCTTGCTTTATTTATAACTGATTATCTCTATTGGAAAATTTACTTTATAATTGAGATAAAGTTTTTGTGAAAATTTGAAAGTTGTATGCGAAATATCTCTTGGAAAATTGGTTTTGTTAAACAAATAACAGTCCAGTATCTATTTCTATATCAAGGCTAAACGTCCTGGAATTGGTGTGGTGTGGAAGTTAAGAGAGGGAGTGCCAGCTCAGGTGTCGTCCTCGTTACTTGACCATGGTTCAAGATTACGAGGTCCATCGCCAATAGCCCTAGTGCAATGTAAATTTTTTCTCTTACTTTTCGTAAAATTCCTTCTTTGCGAATCTCTATTCAACAAAAGAAGCATGCTTACCAAATTTGAAGAAAGTGAGTTGATAACAGTTGTAAGAAATTAATATTCCTTTTTCCCTGTGACCCGGCTAGATGTGTGGTAGGAACTAAATGTTCAGACGACGTGATGAACTATAATTATTTATTTATCTCTATATTCAACACAGACATAAATAACACTCTAATTAAGATAAATTTGATCAATTAGAGTATGAAGGGGATACAAGACAGCGTGGGGTAGTATATGCGATCATGTGAATCTATCCTTACGATTATTTATACAAATCTTGTTTTAAGAAGCGCGCTAATAATTTAACTCTCTAACTTCTAATTGAAATAAGATCACAGTACCTGATCTCTTGCAATCCTGTAATCTTTTAGACGTGGCCTTAAACACTTCTCTAATAATAGTTGACTTAAGCACTTCCTCAAGATTCAAACTTCACGCGTCTTACACTGTTTACGTTTACGTACTACTGCAGGTTTGCTATCTTCTCTTCTATTCACTTCACATCCAAGCTATCCTCACTTCACTAACCTTCAATTCTCGCTTCACTAACTCTTAAAACTCGCTTATACAGAATATATATATATATACACACACACACACGTGTATATATATTGTACTTCATTTGCATAATCACGCATTCTTTCTTCGGAGAAAGTTGGTTGAACAAATGATGGCCCAAAAGGAATCCCCAAGAAGTTAGTTGAAGGAACTGTGTAGATCCGTCACACAGTTCAAAAACCAGAAGCTTTTTTAATCTATAACGCCCCTTAACCCTTCGCAATTCCCCTTAGATGTCGATTTTCACAAGACCCGTTCTCAGAGAAATTCTATTCCATGAAACGAGGATGCCTATTAAATTTCAAGCCTATGGGTCTAATAGTTCAAAAACGTGAAAATATATGTATATATTTGTATATAACGCCCTTTGAGCCCTCGCAAACGCCCTTTGGAGTTCGATTTTCGAAAAATTCGTTCTTAGAAGCTCTCTACTCCTTTAAAAGACCAAATTTCAAGTCTGTATGTCTAATAGTTCCGGAGATACGGTGATGAGTGAGTGTCGCTTTTCTCCTTTATATAGTAAGATTCAAAGGTTCCCGGACTGAGAGCAAAACGTGGGAAATTTTTGCAGTAGAGCGACTTCGGTAACATTTCTGTGTTGTATTCTTCCCCTTTTCTAAAATAAGTTTGTTCCAAATCACGGGATCGGTGGGTCGCCATGGGAACATATATTGTAGGTGGCGTGTATTTAGTCTTCAGTGATTGAAAGAAATTGCGTTTGTTGAGCGGACAATGGATATTAATTTTTGTGTTCGTGTTGGAAGAAGTTCTACGGAGACTCACGAAATTTTGAAGCGGGTGTAAGGCTGTGATACATTATCGCGTAAGCAAGTATCAACGTTTAAGAGAAGGCATGGAAAGTGTCGAAGACGACAAACGTACTAAGAGCTCCACAGATTTCCCGCACCGCTGAAATAATTGAAAAGGTTTCTGCGGCGGGACGTAAGAACAGGCTTCAAATAATAACAGAATCAGTTTGGACATCCTCACCACTTGTCAATGGATACTGACTAATGATCTCAACATGCATAGGGTGTGTCAACATATCGTTTCCCGCATGTTAAACGAAGACCAATCTGCAGAGGAAGTTAAAAGTACATCGAATTAATGGACATGGCTGAAAATATTCCAGAAATGTTTCGATGAACTTTACAGGCGATGGCAAAAGTGTGTTGTTGCTCAAGGGTCTTATTTCGAAGGAGGATGTGTTTCAGCAACTTAACTGGTAATATTTTTTAAAGTTATAACCTCAGTTTGTGTGCGAATTTTTGAACCCTTCTACGTATATTAAACTGAGCTCATATATGTAATTACTAATAATTGATTATAAGTTTTTCCCTTCAATATAACATACTTGTATTAAAGAAAAACCCTGCAATGTTAGTAAAATTACTTTAAATTGGATGTGATTCATTACCAATTACTTTGGTTACCGGCTTTTAAAAAAAATTATTATAGTAACAGTTAAAAAAATGTCAGTAAAGGGAAAATTAGCTCCTGAACATAATTAAATTGAAAAATAGCTTCTTAAATTAAAATCGAGGCGGTAGTTATATTGTTAAGTGGCTTCCCTTTTGTTTAAATTCTGTGCCTAAGAAATAATGTTTACTTTCACTTTTTCCCTCCATGGATAATAGAATAATTGTCCCATAATTTTTTTGAAGTTCTTATGAGTTAATTTTCTTTCTGCAATTTTAAGCCTCTGTGATTATTTCTTGCGATAATATTTGCCGTGCGCTTGTTTGTAAGGAAATATTTTTTCTTCCGTTAATGTTGCTGTGTAATATTAATGTCCGTGTTTTGCCAGCTTAGCTGTTTTTGTCATATATTATTTCAAATCGAGTAATAATACTAAACTGGTTTGTTTTTTAATCTTTTAAATAGTAGTTTTTTGTGAGCTAATGTAAAGCAAAATTCTTAATGAGTTTCATGGAACAAAATTAGTGTCCTATATAACGATTGTTCTAAGGATTTTTTTTTAATTTAGATACATTCTATTTCATAAAACTTATTGCCTTGAACTGTTTTTTAGTGGCCTAGGAAATCAAGTAGTCATGGTCACGAACTCGTGGCCAGCGTGTCATGAGTTCGAGCCCCAGTGCCACTGAAGACCCGTCGTGAGGTGGGGGCTGAGGCACGTTAAATCTTCTGATTCCGAAGACCTTTCGGTGGCTTGGTGGGTTTGATTGGATAAGGGGATGCCAGAGCTCCGGTGTCGTCTTTGTCACTTGATCGAGGTTCAAAATTACGAGATTCCCCGCCAATAGTCCTCGTATTGCTTTATAGTGGGACTTAAAAATTACTCGTGGCCGCGGTAGCCAAATGGTCAAGGCATCGGATCATGGCTAGCGTGTCATGAGTTCGAGCCCAATACCACTGAAGACACGCCGTGCAGGGGAGCTATGCACGTTAAATCTGTCGAGAGCTCAAACGTCCTCCCGTTGGAGTGGCGTGGTAGTTAGGAGAGGGGCCAACTCAGATGTCGTCCGCGTCACTTGACCATGGTTCAAAATTACGCGGTCCGTCGCCAAAAGCCTCGTGTAGCTGAACAGTGCGACGTTAATATTCACTCACTCACTCCCTTATTCACTCACTCACGCACTCCCTTATTCACTCACCCACTCCCTTATTCACTCACCACTCCCTTATTCACTCACCCACTCCCTTATTCACTCAATCCCTTATTCACTCACTCACTCACTTAAAAATTACTCTCACTCATTCCCATTTTAAAATGGCAGCTGTAGCCTAGGTAATCGACCTGTGGCCTGTGTGTCATGAGTTCGAGCCTAGTATCACTGAAAACCCGCCGTGTAGGGGAGCGATGCACATGAAATCAGTCGAGAGCTCAAATGTCCTCCTGTTGGTGTGGTGTGATTGTTAGAAAAGGGTGTGCCAGCTCAGATGTCGTCTTCGTCATTTGACCATGGTTCAAAATTACGAGGTCCTTCGTGAAAAGCCCTCGTGCGATGCTAATATTCCCTCACTCGCCCATTTGTAAATTGGTAATTGTCGCATTTAATTACGACCTTATCAACATTTTTTATACAGAAAGTCAAAATAGAACGTATGTCGAACGCAATTACATATGCAGAAATGTTCAGAAAAAAAATTTATAGTTCAAAAAAACTAAATACGCCCTTTTATAGTTAATGTAATTAAATTATAACTTAATCTTTTAGTCACCAAATCTAGAATTAGCCGCCAAATGTGGGAGGGGATCCGAAAATGGGAAATCGTTAATCCTGATCAGGACAACGGAACAAAATTATTAAATTATTGTTTTGTCATCAGTCCTGGACAAGTGACCAAAATTTCAAGTTAATATGACCTTTTAAAGTGGGTAAAAACTGAGTTCAAAGATTCCGTTACATACAAGCGAAGCTTATAAAAGGGTGTTAAAAAATTACTGTCAAATCAATTGGCGCCAATGATAAAAGATTCGTGAGCCGTAGCTTATTTTTTCAGTTTGTGTCGTGTAATATTATACAATGAAAATCTATTACCACGAAACTGAGGGGGGTTGAAATATTTTTTCATGTTAATGCAAAAACACATATATTCAACAAAATTAAGTTTACTAGAGTACATTTTATTTACATAGATATGTGTATATGCATGTGTTTAATAAAAACCGTTCAAACATATTCGTAATTTGCCCTCTTTTTTAAATTATTTTTGATAAAGTAGAGATAGAAATATCAAAATCTTTATAGATTCGCGTTTTCGTCTTTTGTTTTTGATCAACGGCCTTAGAAGCTCCATCTTCATTTTAAGCTAAACAAAAGGTTTTTTCTCTTTAGCTCTTTGCCATTGTGCTCGCAAAAAAATTCTTCTGAAATAGAAAAACTAATGCAAACCAAACTCGCGGACCTCTGACGGGTGTGCGAATCAGCAGTATGAATAAAAATCTCTATGAAGATAACGAAGACGATCACAGCATTCGCAAATTGTGCCAGAAGATGGAGCTGGTTCTCCAGTAACATGACTAAATCTCAATTAGAAGGTGGCTGCGTTGACGGAAACATGGTAAGCGATTGAAATAAGAAATGTGACAGTTTTTGCATTTAAAGAAAAATTCTCCCGCTGAAATTCAACAACAATTGGTAGAAGGGTACGGTAAAAGGGTTGTGTTACAAGAAAAGGTGTGGTTTTGGTGTATGGAATACGACAAAGGAAGAACAAGCGTGCGAGATGAGGAAAGAGCCAGGGACGTCTTAAGACAGGGGTCAATTGGGCCCGGGCCCAAGGACTCGGCCTTGATAAAATCATAATTCGAATAATTTCAAAGGGCAAATGTTGCTTCCGGTTCTAATTTTCGATAAAATGAGAATTTTGGACAATATGTCAATTAGCTACATGTGATGCCCGTCGCCCATGTACAAGCTTACCACCATATACCATCATCATTATTCATTCAGTCAAAAGGCGGCAGTTAGTGGAGCCGGTTTGTGCGATTGTAAGTCATACACATTTATTTGTTTCGGGTTATAGTTTGTACGAGTATTTGGCAATGTACGCTATAAATGTCAACTCTAAAGGGTCATAGGTGGGTGTAGGGGCCCAGGGCCTACTTTTGATTAGGGGCCCAGGGCCTCAAGAAGTCTTTAAAATGTCCCTGAAAAAGGCGTATCGATTGCTTGGTGTACCGAAGGAACAGTGAGTGAGTGAATATTTACGTCACACTGTTCAGCTACACGAGGGCTTTTGGCGATGGACTACATACGGAACCATGATCAAGTGAAGCGGATGACACCTGAGCTGGGGCCCCTTCTCCTAACTACCACACCACACCAATGGGAGGATGTTTGAGCTCTCGACAGATTTAACGTGCATCGCTCCCCTACACGGTTGTTCTTCAGTGGTATTGGGCTCGAACTCATCACACGCTAGCCATGATCCGATACCTTGACCACTTGGCTACCGCGGCCACCTACCGAAGGAACAAATGTATCGAAAAGTATGGGGACTATGTAAAGAAGTAATATGTACCTGTGCCTTTTTAAATTGTATATAATTTTTTATTTTTTCCTTAATAAGCGTTTACTTTGACTGGGCTTATTACCTTACATTTTAAAAACCCTTACGTATTAAAAGAAATTTGAACTAACTGCGCATTATTTTGAACTAAAAATAACATTTTTCAAATACATTTATCGTTTCTCAGCAAAACTAAGGATATTGATAAAACTTTTCCAGTTAAAACATATTTCGAGGAACAAAATGAAAAGAGTTTCTCTTGTAATTTAAAAATGAGAAGCGCACCTATTCTGTCTTTAGTAATTTCTGCATTTCCCACTTTCGCGACTTCGGTCATCCCCTGAAGTGAAGTTGACAAAGCGTTTCTAATCTGCGAGGGGGTTTCCATTAGAAGAAATTAATTGTTGTTTTCCTCTTGTTTCGCAGGATCAGCAGCAGAAGAAGAGCAGCGCCGGCGGAGGAGTCGATTACTTCGGACACAAGCGCAGCAAGAGGGAGACTGCAGAATGCATCTGTCCACCAGGTCAGTACATCCTCGTTTGTCACCCGGGGGGTAATTTCGTTAATTATTCTGTCTCTGTCCCTTTCCCTGTAATGCATTTTACTGGGCCCTTAGTCCAGTCCGTGAAAGGAATGGAAAATTCGCTGTGGTGTGTGTCATCTAGTGCGAGAAGTGTACTTTTGCTATGTACATAAGCTGATTTTAGTTACCACAAATTCCGGCGAGTAGTGTGCACCGGCGTATAATGCACACCTGTACTTTCAAACTGATTTTTTATTTTTAAGGTATATTTGTTGCATAACGCGCACCCTCTTTTTTATGAAGAAATCTGAAATGTACCTTTTCAATGTCAAATGTTCGAGATATATTATTTTTTTTTCGAAAAAAAAAAGTTTGTTCCGACCGTTTATCAACGGCTAAAATGTAAGAAATTTGTTACTGATTTTAAGTTACCCCAAAACTCTAACAGGAGATGGAAATTGTGAGAGCTATTGGTCTAGGTTTGATTTAATTGGCAGTGATATTTGTTCTTGTGCTCAGGATGCTGAAACTGCAGAACATGTATTGTTGTATTGTGACCTATATTTTTGTAAA
>BMAO01006406.1:0-20111 GCA_019973975.1 Trichonephila clavata | reverse complement strand
TTTTCGAAATGCCCCTGCAATTTTTAATCGCATTATTCGTAAAAATTCTAACTAAACATAAATGTTAAAATTTTGCTTGTCACTATTTTGATGATATAGTTATTTTTTCAAATTCTTTAGAGGAGCACTATGCTCATTTAAGAAAAGTATTCAAAATTTGTGAGGAGGAAAACATTAAACTAAAATTCTCAAAATGTGTTTTTGCAAAAAATAAAATAAATTTTTTAGGCTATGAAATTAAAGAAGGTTGCATTACACCAGATAATCAAAATATTGAAACTATTAAAAAATTACAGCCCCTAAAAATGTAAAACAACTTCAAAGTTTTCTTGGTTCTGTAAATGTTTACAACAAATTCATTGATTCATATGCTAAAATTAGAGAACCTTTAAATCAACTCTTAAAGAAAGATAAACAATGGAATTGGACTGCTGAATGTCAAACAGCCTTTGAATTGTTAAAAAATAAATTAGCAACTAAACCTGTATTACAATTATAGGATCCTAAATTACCTCTTCATGTGTTCTGTGATGCTTCTCAAGTGCAATTGGTGCAGTTTTAAAACAGCCAGATAATTCTGGTACTCTCCACCCAATATCTTATCATTCTAGAACTTTACGTGACTATGAAAAAAATTATTGTATCACAGAATTGGAATGTTTGGCCATAGTAGATGCTCTTGATAAGTTTTATTATTATTTACATGGTAAAAAATTCATAATCCACACTGATCATGCTGCTCTTGTTTGGCTTAAAAATGTGAAAAATTTAAGGGGTAGGTTATTTCGTTGGTCTTTAAATTAAGCATGTTTGATTATGAAGTAAAATATTTAAAAGGGACTAATAATGTTGAAGCTGACATGTTGTCGAGACATCCTATTGCTCAATATATCCAGCACTCTGTACATTTACTTGAATTAGATGAGATAAAAACATATCAAAATTTAGACAATGTAAATGGTCCTAAATATAAGAAAGTTGATGATGTCATTGTCCTTAAAAAGAAAAATCTGTTTAAAATTGTTGTACCTTTTTCATTAAGAAGAAAAATTTTGCAAAATGCTCATGAACAATTTGGACACCCAGGTACTCAAAAAATGATAAATTTAATTACTCCTCAATACTACTGCCTCATATTAACTTAGATATTTCAAAATTTGTTAAACATTGTGATGTATGTCAATTAAATAAGAAGAAAAGGCAAAAAAGATTTGGCCTTTTACAGGCTGTACCTCCCACAGATCAAACCTTTTGAGTGTATCTCTGTTGATACTGTTGGTGGATTTAATTATTATAATTCTACTAAAAAATTTCTCCACTTAATAATAGATCATGCAACTCGCTATGTTTGGGCTTTTCCTTCCAAAAGTGAAACAACAGAAACCTATACAAATTGTTTGAAACAACTTTTCCAAATTCAAATACCCAGTAAATTGTTAACTGATAGAAATGGTGCTTTTACCTCATCTAGATTTAAACGCTTTCTAAGAAATTATAGTGTGAAACATTTATTAACTACTTCTCATCATCCTCAGACAAATGGAAAATGTGAACGTGTTAATCAGTCTATTGTAACTAAATTAAGATGTAAAGTAAATTCTTCTCCTACCAAAATTCCATGGACTAAACTTTTAGAACAAGTAATTAATGAATATAATTTAACACCTCACTCAGTCACAAAATTCCCTCCTGCATATTTGTTCTTTGGCAATTTACCATATACACCTCCCTTAGCTCAAAATCAATTTTACCCTCCAGTTGAAGAAGCCAGAAAATTAGCAAAAGAAAACACTATTAAATATCATGAGAAAAACAAAATTAAATATGATGCTCGTTTCATTGATTCTCCCTTTGAACCTGGTGACATTGTAATGTATGAAGAATTTAATTATCCAAATCGTAGAAAATTATCCCAGTTTTTTCCGGCCCCTATGAAATAGTACAAAAATTGTCAGATGTAAATTATGAAATAACCAAACCCAATGCTTTAACCAAAAAACCTACTGAAATTGTTCACGTGTCAAAATTGAGAACTTATTATCCTCCTGAAAAATTAAAATTAAGTTATGAATGATAATCATTTAAATAAAAAAAAAAAATTCACACACAGCTACACAAAACCAGACCATTGTCCTTTTACCCCTCTTAGGTGGACCCCCTTCTTTCCACTCTTAGGATAATTTTTCTTTTTTTTAAAAAAATGTTGTTGTGAAATATCACAATGAGAAATGAATACAGATCTTATAAATGTGCGAAACATGGGTCCACCTTCCAATCCAGTTCAAATTTTTTCCTGTTTACATTTCAGTATTCTGTTTCAGTTTTGGAGAAGTGTGTACTCTTGGATGGAAACAGGGAAGAGTTTGAATTAAATTCCCCTTCCTTAATAGTCTAAAATACTGAGATTATTAAGTTTACTTTTAGACAAAGTCTATTATTTTATTTTGAAACAAACTTAGATGTTCCTTTGATGTTTGTCCTTGATGGTATTTTATACTACAATTATGTTTTTGAATCTTATTTTTGTTTACATTCCATTTCAAGTGTTTATTTTTGATATAGTGTGTACTTTTATGATGCAACGTTTATAGTGGTAACCAGTATTACTTCAACCACTCAAGAAAAAGTGAACATTTTGAACTTTGATACAATTTGAACTTCCATGTATTTTGAACTTTATCTACATTTTGAACTTTATTACATTTCTGAATTTAATACACTTTGAATTTTAATACAATTTGAAGATTATTTATGGGTACCCATATTTTACAGTTATATTAATGTATATTTGTTATCATATTTTATTTCTGTGTTGGAGTTTTTATGTCTGCTGGTTGGTGTGAAGGAAAATTTTTAATAATAATATTTAATTTAAAATGTAATATCTCTGTAAGGTACTTGTGTGTGTCAAGGGCCCTGGCGCATACACGCGTCTTACGGAGGGGGAAAAAATGTAATGACTTCTTCTAATTCTCCTTAACTGTACCCCGTCAAATTATTTTCTAGTTCTTTCGCCTCTGACTGTTATAATCTTAATCTAATTGTACGACCGCGTAATCTTAATCTTAATCTAATTGCTCCCGCTCATTTGCAGCCAATCACGACTCCTGTTATAAAAGAGTCGTACGACCTTCACCGCCACTATAAAAAGCTCTGAACACACGGTTACGCGCGCTTTTCGCTTCGCTTTTGTCATCATGTAGTCTGCCGCATCTAGTGTTTGTGTATTGTGTGTCTTTTGTGATTACGTACATTTATGTGTCGCCCTTGTCTTACTTATATGTGTTCAAGAATAAACAAGTTTCTTCAATCACCTTACTGCCGTATCAATCTCATATAAAGAATCCATTCCAACAACATCGTCATATTATTAAAGAAATCATGTCAACGGCCATCGTATAAAGAATTCCATTCAACGGCCACTTCTATTACATATATATATATATATATATGTGTGTGTTATTTTATTATTATTATTTATTACCATTATTTTTATTATATATTATTATTGCTGAGTAATATGTATTTTTTGAAAGAAAGTTTGTGCAAAATGAAAAAGTTGATAACTACGTAGTACATGAACTGATTGACTTGGAAAACATGATTGCAGTTATTATGCAGCTATTACGTGCTATAACATCACATGATTCCTGAATTGATAGGCTAGAAACCCGTGTTTGTAGTTATCATGTGACTATGAGGTCACACGGATTTAGCCCATTACATTAAAAATACGGTCTTCTAGAATAGAAGTATATTTCCCAACCATTTAAAAAAGCAACCCTAAAACAATTGTGTGTGTGCTATTTCAAATTTCTTTAATACTTTAACAATAGTTTTATACTGATAAAGTAATGTTTAAAAGTCCCCCGTCATCTTTACGACTTCAAAAGTTGATGAAAGTATTGAGAAAGTCAATTGAAAGAAGAAAGTCGCCTTTGTGTACGAGGTATCCATGTAAATCCAAAGATTTGGTAAGAAAATGTTTCTGCCCGTGGAAACGTTTGAAGGGGAAACTTGTATATATAAAACCATTGCCTAAAAAATTATTCGTATCTACAAAAAGCTCAGAATTTAAACATAATATTTTTCTGGGTAATAATGATAAAAGAAAAACAATGCTCTGCAGGTGGGTAAGATTTGAGAGCTAATATTCCTTCCACAGTTGCTACAATATAAATATTATACATTGTTAAAATGATAAGCTAGTATCACATTAAAGATACATTGTAAACTAGTTGGAAAAGACTGTGTCATTATTGTGGACTATCAAATAACGAAGGTGGCTTGAATTTCTTAATAACCGAGTAAGTACGTCATAAGATTTGACATCTAATAATCTCAGCTATATTACGTACGAGAATTTTTTTCAAAAAGATCAGTCTTTAGGTTTATAATCCTACATCTACACCCTGATATACCAATTAAATAAGATTTTACCTGTATTTTCGGCTTCTAAGCTAGCTTTTTCCATCATTTTACTTCCATTATTATGTTATAATATTATTAAATTCAATATTTAATTCAATTATTATTCAATTTATTTTCTGCTGTGTGGCATGACAACTTAGGAATACAAAATTTCCCAATGGGCTAAAATCATCTGATGTCATAGTCACATGATAAATACAACCTCATGTTTCAGCCAATGGGCTAAATTTATGACGACCAAGTGACAAATTCAATCATGTGTTCCACATTGGATTCAGAACAAACGTTAGACTTGTACTGATAGTTCTACTCGTAAAATTTAGGAGACTTCAAAATTTGGGGGTAAAGCTGATCTACTAGCTGGTAAAGTTGGATATAACTGGGTAAAGATCTTCAAATATTAAGATTCTTCCAACAGTTTTTCAAAATTAAAAAAAAAATTGTATATGTGTACTTTTAAAACAAGCGCATTTTGTTTCAAGTGTATTATTGTAGACAAACATGTGCCATTTGAAAGAAAATTTCTGTAACAAGCAAAAGATGGCGACACATGAAAGAATTGGCCAAAAATACGAGTTTGCAGTTTCCATGAGAATATGACGTCACATGAATTTAGCCCTTAAATTCATGTGACTCGATTTTCTCCAAATTTTGCTTTTTATAAAAACTTTTTTTTTTTGAAAGATATATGTTTATTACCAATAATAAAATACAGTACCTAGGTAAACAAAGTGCAATTGATTTAAAAATAGCAGTATATTATAAGGATTTTATTTTTACTTGAAAACATTTTGAAAAATTTTAATATTCGGACATGTTAACCCAATTATCACAAACATGAAATTTTCTTCAAATTTTATAAGCACAATAACAAGTGCCAGATTTGAATTCAAGTTAAAACACATACCGTAAAATCCTGCGTATAACGCACGCCTACACTTTCAAACTGCAGTTATTTTCAACGTAACAACGCACATTTCAGATTACGAAGAAATCTGAAATGTATGTATTTAGTGCTCTTACGTTATTAAATCATTTAGTCGAGGTATTATCCCAGGCTTTTTAAAAAATAGTATACTTTTAGAACAGGGGTGGCCAACCTTTTTGGGAAGAGTGCCACTGTTTGATAAAAAAAATTATGTGTGCCACTTCCAACTTTTCCAAAAAACAAACGTGGAAAAATGAAAAAATATTACTTATAAGCTTATTATGGTATTTTTACGCAAAAAGTACATTTTTTAATACAAGTCTAATTAGTCGAAATTTAAAAATAATATCCTTACTAATATTATAAACGCGAAAGCTTGGATGTATGGATGTTTGTTACTCTTTTACGCAAAAACAACAGAATGGATTTTAATGAAACTTTACAATAATATAGCTTATACATCAGAATAATACACAGGCTATAATTTACAAAGATTTTGTGCGAAGTATCCAAAATGTAATGATAAATGTCGTAAGTAGGAAACAATTCTGTCATCTGCAAGCTATTCTGGCGTAACCATTAGAGTTATTCGTATATAATCAGGTATACAAAATAGCTCGCGACAGCATATGTCAACCTTTTATGTGTAATCCATTATCCCAAAACAGTGAACCATAAATACAATAAAAATTAATAATTTATTTCAATACGTTTTTTTTTTTTAAGATTTTATTATCAACCGATCACTATGAAAACTGGCATATATATGTATTCTTTTTTTTAAAAGGTTTTTGTGCAATTCTTTTTGTTGTAGTTCCCCACCAGGAGGCGCTATAGCATATCAACTTCTGCACCATTCAATCCATCGCCAAGTTGCCAACGTGGTCGCCAAAAATGATGCCAACTTGACTCTATCACCAACATTTCGCTGTGTTTCCATTGAATCCCCATTATAAAGTAAGAAACGGCGTTGCTTGCGAATATTACAATTTTGACATAAAATAAATGCAACACAAAGTAATATTAACGTATTACACATCCAGATATAAATTTTTGACACTATTTTAAGCGTTCATTTTACAAAATTTGTAACAATGTGTTACTTTTGTTGAGCAGAGATCGGCTTAGGAAGTGTTTACAAAAATCAATCCACAAGAGAGTTACGAGGCGTTATAAATAAAATAAATCTTTTTTATCAGCTATTAGATCTACAGATTTAAAATTTAATAAATGTTTGTTTTTTTTTTTGTTCAGCTAAGAAATGCAAAAAGCTTTTTTTTATTGTTATATTTGTAATTCATCTAAAATTAACTCATTAAAAAATTCTTTATTCTTCAAACTGTATTGTTTAATTTTTCAATTCACCCATGCGAAGAACGGGCATATCAGCTTGTAATAAATAAGATGAAAGAAGAAATTTATGTTTTTTTGTTAATTAACTTTTTATAAAATCAATCAATTAGGTTAGTATAAAATGAGTAATTTGAATCATTTAATTCAACATAATAGTTAAATGCTAGTGTCTACTTAATGTGGCTTTTGAATTACTACTTTTTTTTACCAAGTCATATATATTAGTATTAGCTCTTACTCATGCTAACAAAATTAGTTTATTATAGGTACACATTAGCTAGTTTTGAGTGATATTTATTTTATTATATTCATATAAAAGAAAACTTTTATTCACAAATATATTTTGATCCAAGTTTTGAGGATTTTTTTGTTTAAGACAAGCCCACTTCAACAAAATTGTAAGAAACGGTGTTTTTTACTTATTATTATTATCTTTTAAAAAAATTTTTAAACTTTTCTACAACTCCCCGAATGCAAAGGCAACAACTTCATCGTGCCACGGGTTGCCCCCCACCCCCTCTCTGTTCTAGAACAATAACTCTTTTAGCTCATAAAGTAAGTCACATCTTTAAAATAAACCATAACTCAATCTACATAGAAGTCTAATTTTCTTTATGTAATTTATTTTTTCTTTATTTTAAAAGTTCTCCTTTTTGTGCCCGGCGTAAAACGTGCACCCGTAAATTTCGATCTGATTTTTGGTGTTAAAAGTGCACGTTATACTTCGGATTTTACGGTAATTTGATTGACCATATGATCGTAATGAATTGAAATAGTTGTAGTTTTTCTCTAGATTGACAAAAAACAAGTCATATAAAAAATTTTAACTTTCTATAATTCTTACTTGGGGTTAACTTTTTATTAAATATTTACAATTAATATAAATTTGTATATACACATGACAGAAATACAATATTAAATGGCAAAACACCTTTTAAATTAACATTAATTTTCTTTGACCACATTAAATTTGTAATTACAATTTTTTAATTAAATTTGAATTAAAGTTGAATTTTCTAGATAAGAATTTATCTTAAAAACCAATGTAAAAGGAATGCTGACGTCTAACTAGAGTATGAGTATTCAGGTTAAGTTAAATCTTCATCACAAATTAAACAAAACCTGTTTTATCCAATGGTGCTGCCATCTAAAGGAATAACATAGACTGAAATATATATCTCGAACTATAATTAGTTAATAAAATTTAATTAATGACTTAATATTTAAAAAACTACATTAATATCACAAGTGGCATCCACTATTTGAACTTGAGTGGATTAATAATAAGCATTTTATTAACAATTGAAAATTTGAACAAGATATATATGTATACAGGGAGAGTGGGAATTAATAGTAGGAATTGAAAAAGGGTTTATTTATATGGAGAAAGATGTGTCGTTTTTTTTATTTTCATTTTACTTCATTCTTCTGAAAAGCCTCATACACTTAACTTATACAAACATTCTAACCATGGTAACCCCACGTAATAAAAATAAATTCGTATACTTCATTCCTAGCATGCAATCAGATGGAAATCTTAAGGGTTTCTAATTCATTATCAGTATATGTAAAATCATATAAGTTACAATGTAGGCGATTTAGCTTTACTAGTTAAAAAAAATTTATTTACTAATTAATGGTCCATAGGCAGGATTATGGATGTATATATAAGTAAAGACTAAAAAAATATGGGAGTAATAGTAGCAGTGGAGTAAGTGAGTGAATATTTACGTCGCACTGTTCAGCTACACGAGGGCTTTTGGCGACGGTCCGCTTAATTTTGAACCACGGTCAAGTGACGCGGACGTCACCTTAGCTGGCATCACCCTCTCCTAACTATCACACCACACCAAAGGGAAAACGTTTGAGCTCTCGACTGATTTAACGTGCATCGCTCCCCTACACGTCGGGTCTTCAGTGGTACTGGGATCGAACTCGTGACACGCTAGCCATGATCCGATACCTAGACCACTTGGCTACCGCGGCCACACAGTGGAGTAACGGAGATTATTAGGGCCCCTCCGCAAAGTCAGGTTATGGGTCCCAAGCCATTCTTGTTAGTCAGACTTAGAGCCCCTTTGCGATCTGGAGATGTATGTTATGCTACTGAATAGTTGTAAAAACTCAAAGTGAAACATTAAAAATTCCATCTCAAAAATAATCATTATGACTACTCTAGAATAAGCGACTGTGTGTGTGTGTGTGTGTGTGTGTGTGTGTGTGTGTGTGTGTGTGTGTGTGTGTGTGTGTGTGTGTGTGTGTGTGTGTGACTTTGAATAATTTAAAATTATACTTTTCATATTTACTAGTATGTGTGTTATTGAAAGCTGTATTATTATATTTACGTTGTTATTATTAATCCAAAATCTTGAATAATCGTATGGTAACAGAAATTATTAATAAACGGAAAGTAGGCGCTGATTTGATTCGACAAACAGTTGTGATTTTAAATTTTTGTGTAAGTTTTTTTATATGTTATAAAATACCTTATACATTGATTGTTAAGAGAGAAAAAATTTAAACCTTGAAAGTGGAGAAATTAAGTATTTGTGTTAACGGAAACGGTTATATATTTACATGGAACCTTAGAGAAAAATCTCTCTTATCCACTCATCATAATAAGTAGAAAAAAAATAAGAATAATTTGCTGAAGTGTTACATAAGAAAATATAAAGCAGTCCACAATGAGTGCAGCGCAACAAAGCTGGTGGAGGTGTGAGTCTGAAACCACTCAACCAGTTGATTTAGTTAATGACGTCACATCTCTGATAACTACGCCCGTCGGCTGCAGCATCTCAACGGAACGAGAGAAGAAAAAGGGAGAGATTTCTTAAATATCAAAGATTAAAGAGAATATTATTTTTAAGTCCGTTACTCATTACCTCTTAAATATCTGCGTGCGGTTATTGAAAGGAGAATGTAAATAACCACTTGGAAAAAAGTAAGAAAGGGTGGAGAAGTTTAAAATAGGATCAAGTTGTCACACTAAACGCATGCAAAAGATTGCATAGAGGGGGGGGGGGTAATAATTAGAGTGAATAAAGTCTTGCCAAAGAAAACAACAAGTGATAAATAACCATAAGGCATTAAAAAATTACACACGATTGATGTAAGAATTTCCTAATTTGTATCAAGAGATTCTCATGCTTTTTGAGCTGGGAAATGTTGATATGAATGGTTAAGGACTGCTCTAGATCTCTTTGAAGAGCTAAAGATAGAATTATCATAAGCCGGAATTTCTCTGATGGATTCATTTGGAATTTGTGGTAACCAGTTGAAAAAAAATGTCTGATTGCTTTTTAAGGAAATCAAGAAGCGGCGGAACGGTTGAGATCTTTATGCAAGACTTCGTTTCTGACAAACCACGATGCGTTTGCTGTTCTACGCAGTTGAATGTTTTGAAAAGTGTGTCTTTCCAGGTGAGTAACTGCCGCATCTGCCCAGATAGGTGAAGCGTACAGCATGATGGGGCGAAGAATGGCTTTGTATAACAGAACCTTGTGCCTTAATGCGAGCTTGCTCTTGGGAGAAATCAAACGATTTAGAGTGCTTCTCATTCCAGCCTCCTTTTGGTGGGTGGAACGGATATGCTTGGCAAAATTTAATGTAGCGTCAAGTATTAACCCTGGGTACATATATAAAATATACTAAGCATTTCTTAATTAGAGAGAATATAGTAGTCGAGTAAGCAACTGAAAAGCCATAAGTGAGATGTATTTGTGTGTGCATATTAGTATCACAGTGGTTCTGGTATTACGATGATGAGAAATGAAGAAAGTAGAAAATGAAGGCGAATTGAAATTCCAACATGTTAGCTTATATGATTAATTTGAACTTTAATTAAACTATAGTTCAACAAAAACTAAGAGTTTGTTTATTAAATGCCAAGTTTTTTACTGAGTTATCGAGGTGCCTGTCCAAGGACAAGAATAAGCCCGACCAAAACAATTAACATTTCCTTTCATAGACATACAGAAACATAGATTCCCCATAATATATATCGGGTTTTTTTTAAAGTATTTTCGTTTTCTTATGAAAATGCGAAAGCCGATTTTCTCTCTCTCTCTCTCTCTGGTAGTGAATATGTTGGAAATAAACCTTCAATCTGCTTTCACCTCAATTTTCTCTTTCACCTGCAATTTCCCCTAAGCGAAATATAAGCAGATTGTGAAACTATTTAACCATACCCTATCGAACGTGCCGCATATAATTTACATAATGCTTTGTATAAAGTTCTTTTCTCTAATGGCATCAGTTCTCCGCTTAATATATAAATGCATGTGATCTGCTTTTTCAAGAAATTCATGGATTATTATTATGAATGTTTTTTGAGATGTTAGCATTATTGAATGTTGGGTTAATATGTTTATGTATGGAAATTTAAATATTTTTTTAATGTTAATAAATTTTTCAGACTTTGATTTAATGGTTCTTAAGTCTCACTGCACAAATAGATTAATATCATTATAATCCGTATCAGAGTAAATATGTGATAGGTCTTATTCGCGCACTTTCACTAATCCTCTTGTGGGAAACACTTCTTTCACTTTGATTTGAGTTTAAAACCACTTTCCCTAGAGAGAACTAGATTTTATGATGATTTATGCAAAGAGAATTTTAGAGTTACTCATTATGCTGTTATTAAAATGTGATTAACAAAGTGACCTTTGCAAGCCATCGTGAAAGGTTGAAGAAGATTTAAACTAGATTATAGTTGGCCCAGGATAAAACTGACGAATGATCTTTCATCAGATCACATTCAATTAAGTGTTTAATTACTTGTCTTAGAAATTTAAGATAGCCAACTAACTTGATTCATTCCTTGGTTTATAATCTTGAATGATAGTAAATATCAACGGAGCCAAATTAAATTTATTTATTTTCATAACGATGTCTGATCTTTTGGATTTCCAAACTTCACCTGTGACCTTATGTCCCAGGTGACCTTAGGGTCACGACAAATATTTTTCTGGGTTATATACTGTCCATTCTAGTCCAATACGTTTTACCATCTTTCTAACATTAGCATGATTTCACGCTCACAAAATTTGTGTTCCTTACTGGCAAAATACCAATTCAGGTGATTTTGACCTCCTCATTTGAAGTAAAGGTTTTACTGTCTAAAATTTTTCGCAGATACCAGAACAAATAAATAATCAGGAAGTACCAGATCTGCAAAATATAATGGGTGTGGCAGTATATCCTATACAAGCTGTAAAATATTTTGCCGTGAAACCAAACTTAAATGAGCCTTGGCTTTATCTTGGTGCACCACTACACTTTATCCATTGATCAATTCTGGCATTTTATATTTAAATTAAAAATTCAATTTTTCCAGAAGTTGTCAGTACACTTCAAAATTAATTATTGTGTTGTCCTGTAGCAACTATAAGAAAAACGATTTCTTTGAAGTCCCACCAAACAGATAATATCAACTTTTTTCGATAATATCGTCGTTTGAAGTGCTTTGAGTCGATTCATCATTTTTATACCATGACCTCTTGCGTTTACTATTGTTATAGCCAAACACTGTATGTTCCCCAACTACAATACTTTTCAAAAAAGAATAATTTCCTTAATGTTTGGAGAAACAAATCATTAACGTCAACGTGGTGGCACAAATTTCTTTCCGTAAGGACATGAGGAAAACATATGTCGATTTTTGAGATTAAACCTAGGTGGTTCGAATGATCATGAAAGATAAATTAGATAAATTTAATCTCACGAGTTCTTATTCACCGGTTTGCATCAAATAATACTTTTGTTGTCTTCATCAGCCTCAATTGACCTTTTGGAACGTTATGCATCTTCAATATCTATTTTTCCAAATCAAAAAATTTTAAACCAGCTTTAGCACTGACGTTCTGTTACAATATATAATACATCTTCTCCATACACATTAAAAATATTTTCTGGCTTGAACATCATTTCCACCGTTTCGGTTCGGTAGAAAAAAAGTAAAATATGCCGCAAATGCTGCTTTTTTGCTTTCCATACTTGATAGGGCACCAACCAAGAACTTCTACGTAAAATCAACCGAAGCCGTGTCATGTCAACCATAAAAATGTGTAAGGCCAAAACGGCTAAAATGTAAAGTTGGCTGCGAAAAAATACAATTAAAAGGCACTTGTTGAGAATAAACGAAATTATATATATTTTCCAATTTATTCAATATACAGTGATGTTCAAATTTAAGAGAATTTGCATGTTTTGTCTAATTTCATAAAAAAGATTTTAACGAAATATAAGAAGTGCATATGTGTGTGGGGGTAGAGCTAATCGAGGAACAGGTTTTATAAGGGTGCGTACCAAAATCCACACTTCGTTTGCCTGTACACGGTACACCTCGCTGAATTTCTTGGTGGTTTTTTTTGTAGCAATAAATTAAATTAAATTCAAGCAGTAAAAATGAGTAGCCACCAATGTTTAGATGATAGAGTGAAGTGTAGAATTGTGTGGACTAGAAGTAGTCCAGTCACAAATTCAGATATGTAGAGAATTGAATTTAGCACCCAGCGTCGTGTTTAATTTAAGGAAACATTTTCAAGAAACCGGATCCATCAAGGGAAAGTTTGGGAAAGGTTATCTAAGAGCTGTAGCACAACCTATAACTATTCTCACTAGATGGTAGCACCTTGCACTGCAGTGTACATCTAGAATAGTACCAGGTTTCCCCATTAGATTCGCAGGATATATTACAGCTATGCTCAAGCGTATTCAATCTCTGATATGAGTCCTGCGAACAGGAGAGTCCGTTTAAAATGGCGTAGATATCACAGAGATTGTAGCTTGGATAAATGAGCCACCGTTCTTTTTAAAGATGAGTCCCGGTTCGACTTAACAAGTGATGATTCTCATTGCACTTTCATATGGAAAGAACCAGGAACCCCCACCTGCCCTCCAATGTCCTAGAAATTGAGCAGTACAGCAGTGGAGGCTTTGGTCTGGTCAGGCCACGCGTTGGGTGGTCGCACACACCTGATGTCTTTGAAAGAGGCACAATGACTATTGCGAAGTATATGGATGAGTTCTTCAAACCCTATGTTCTCTTTTTCAAGGGTGTAAATGGGACTGAGTGTTACTCACGATTATGCATGTGTACTATAACTGCGAGACCTTACCCCCTATTAAACATTTTTTTTTGTTCTATTCTGCAACTGTTGTTTCATACTTTCCGACTCGATGAGTATTACTCGCGATTATGCATGTGTATTATAACTGCTGGATGGTTACATTTTAATTTATAACTCTCAAACCTGTGTCATTAAAAGCAATCAAATAGTTCAAGATTATCAACCAACTTTGAAAATTCTGTTAATTTTGAGCAATAGTGAATTAAAACAGAAAACTATCAGAGTAATTTAAAAAGGTGCTATTCTATATCGAATTTTTCAACAATCTAAGAAATTTAATAGAAAACAACAAAAATGGTAAGCTATGTGACAGAGAAATTAAAAATTTATTTAGCTTAAACTTTCATGTGTGAACAAATATCACGATAGGCATCATCTCAGGTGTTCATATTTAGGAGAATTTGCTTATTTAGTCCCATCTTTTCAAAAAAGTAGTGAATGAAAGAATTTCAGAGATGCAAATTTAAGTGTCGGGAATGTGGGCTACACATTTAGAGGGTAATGGTTAGTAAGTGTACATGCCAATTTCCACACATCGTCCCCTTGTCCTCTTAGACGACATTCAGATAACTTTTTGCTTCATTCATTGAAATTTTAAAGCAAACAATTAAAATAAGTAACCCCTAACACTTGGAAATCGGACGAGGTAACAAATAGTCGAGAGATTTTAGGCAGAAAAGTCTCAAGTCTAAATTGTTTCAGATTATAATGCAAGCCTCAATCAACGCTAGGCGTGGGTGCAATCGATGGGTGCAGCTTAATGAGACAGCATCTGGAGAGAGAAAGCCTGAGTAAAGACATTTATTACATATGACGAGTAATGAATTTCTATAACAGCTAGACGTAACAAGAGGGGAAACACTGCTCAACTGTCTTTTTAATTTCATACAGCCACAGGAAGATAAATTTGAAGGGTCATTGTTTTTCCAGACCGCTACATAAAATTTATGTTTGCAAGAAGACCACCTGCTCGAGCTAATCTAGTCGAAGAATTTCTGAAAAATAAGGATATCCCTCAGTTGGATTGGCCAACCAGATCTTTAAACCTCAACCCGTACATGAGAACAATAATGCCCTAAGGGGTTCAGCTATCAATAAAAGGAATAATCCACATACACAGAGATGTTGCCTATTTATACTTTTTCCTATTATATTACAAACGTATAAATCTAAGTACACAATTAAAATCTTAGAGTACACAAATCTATCTATGTGCTTATTTATCTTCTCACGAACATTTATTTTTGTTACTGTTACTAATGCCACTTGAACGACAAAGGCCCGATCGAGGCCCACAAAAGTCGTCATGGCAAAGAGCTAAGTGATGCCTGTTATTAGCCGTAGCTTTGGGCACCATGCAGTTGACAGAACGATTTGGCCTATTTCCATCCCCAATTGTGAGGAAGAACATCCTGGGGGTGGTCAAGAGCCCCCACCTCTCTTCTCCACCAACATCACAAGAGGACTTGCGGCTTGGCGGCTATTTAGAGTACTCCCATGCCACGAAGGCACTATACATTTACAAACATCTAAGCCTCCTCCGGGATTCGAACCCAGGCCCTACGGCACAGCAGTCATTGTCGCTAACCACTATACTGGATGGTCGGCTCACGAACATTTGAAAGCAGAAAAACGCCAAAGGTATTAATTAAAATATGGGAAATACATTGAAGAATCTATTGGGACACTATATAAATCTCGAATCACAAATAGTTGATAAAATATTAATTAAAAACGTTAAAAGAAATGATTGGCTTACCCTTGTAATGCCATCTATTGTGCAGGCTGAAAGATGACATAAGGAAAGATTTTTCGACATTCCCGATGTTTATAAAATTACCATCCTTTCTTCCGCGTAACCGGAAAAAAATAGATTAATCCGGAATTGGATAGACCACTTATTCCGCCAGGACATAATTTTTTTTTTAAAAAAAATTCGATGTATGGTAATATTTTCTAAAGAGAGTCAGTTTGGTTGCGTTTTCAGAGACAGAATGCTCCAATCACTCTTTATCTAATGCTCTTCGACATGATCAATGAAGCCCATGTCCAGAAAATGCAATAGCAATGCATGTATTAGTAATACACTGTATCATTGACAAACAAATTTATTTGCTAAAAGTCTGAATGGTCTACTGAAAGTATCTCTTCTAAGTTAGTCATATTAATACTGTAAACTGATTCTGTAGGAACGCATTTTATACGAGATTATTTGCGCAGTTGTGAGAAGAAAAGAATTAGAACTCCCATCTATAACTCCTCCACACTAAAGTACTCTACTTCCTGAAAGACTCATATTTGACAAGATTTTTTGCACTATTTGAGACTGTTTTAGAGTTTGGGTATGCATTACATTCAATTTTAAAAACAAATTTAACTACGCGAAAACCAGGTTTTGTTTTAACAGATTTATTTATTAAATTTAATGTGATTAATTAGAAGTTACAAGGTGAGAGCTTAACTTTGATTAAGAAAAGACAATTTCAGCGCTTCTTGCCAGAATTAAACTAGAGGAGTTTAACATTAGACTTCGCGAATTTTCCCAGCTTCTGAATTTGTCGCAGATATTTTTCCAAAAAGATGACATTTCTACTAACGTTCAATATTTAAATGTCCTCCATTCAGATTTTGAAACTAGGCTTGTAACGGGTTCTATAACCACATTCCTTCAACTAATCCTCTTGTGAAGCTTTTTCTTTAACTGTGGTTTGAGTTTGAAACACCTTCTGCGTAGAGATGACTTGATTTTCCGTTGCTAGTTTGACATCACGGAACAGGGCGCCAAGTTGTTGATGCTTGCCAAGATGGGCGATAACATTACAATATGGTTACCTTGATATTTTTATCGTCAGGCGATGTGGTTGCCATGGAGATAACATATAATTTTTACTGGCTTTGTTCCCGCTGTAATCCTATTAATTTCAGACGATTTTAATTCAATTTCTTTTACAATTTAACCATTTTCATTGCAATTCCGAATCAAACTATTGTTTCAGTCTTTGTTTTATTTGATGCTATTTTCGAATATGGATATTTCTAATATCATTGGTGAGTAATAGGATGTTTTTTTTTTAAAAAAAAAAAGAATGAGTGTTGTATTTTTAATTATTGCTATAAATCGTTTATTTTCACTTTATTTTACTTTTTAAAAATGTTTTTTTTAACGTTTCTTGTTAGATGAAATTCGTCGAAGAAACTTGCAGTTTTTGGAACATAGCAGGTTTTCAGTACTTTTTAATTGCTATTCATTATAAATTTCAATATATATTATATAATTGTTTTATTAATATAATATAATATAAAAATACAATTATTATTATGTGTAATAATCATATAATATTCGTTATTTGTAATAATTATCTTATATATATTATTGTATATGTGTTATTTATTTATAATAATCATTTTATTTATTTATAATTATGTTAAATGACTATTCTTATAGATGTACGATTCTTATTATATTACAATACGATGATTATTCTTTTTTATAAAAACTATTAAATTGTATGATGTGATTATTATTTTATAAAATAATTATTATTAAATAATACTATATGAATATATAATAATTATTTCTATATAACATTAAATGAATAATATGTATAATAATTACTATAAAATTATATTATAAGATTATTGTATACTGCATATTACTATTAGTAAATATGATTTTTTCTGATAATATTGAAATTCATTATTTTTTTTTATCTTGGTTAGTCTCAATCTCTTCCTACATTCTTCATTTGAAATTAATTTTATTGTATTTCAAAACAGTTCTTTAAAATTATTTTCCTGACGAGTCTTACCGCCATCTTGGATTTCATTCCAACGATATGCACTGCTTGGCGGGATTCTTAATTGCACCAAGCAGCGTTTGGCGCCTTGCCCCGTGATATCAAACTAGTTCCGATTTTACGCTAATATAAATGCTATTTAAACCCTGGCAAGAGGTATGTTAAAGTCAATCGTGAGTAGTTAGTCGTTAATCGTTAGTAATGAGTCGTTCCCCCTTAAGTTATTCAAGCTAGAACTGCTGTTTGGGTAAGTGGAAATAATCGAGAAGCTGATTTGAAGAGGACTGTAGCAGTTTAGGAAAGAACAGACAAGTGATCTACAAGCGGATCAAGAGATAATGTACAGTTGATATACTTATAAGATTAGATTAAAAAACTAATTAGGATTTTTTCCACGTTATTCAACTTGAATTAATCATAAATTGACCAGTCTTAAAAAGGAAATTATTTAATTACACTGTCTGCTTCTTCAATGCCCCAAACTTCCCCTTCAACCTCGGGGATGCGACAGGATTGAGAATGCTTTAATTATAGTTCTACCATACAGAGGGCAATCAATCCATATGGTCACATTGAGGGGGGAGGGAAACGAGCCCCATTATTAGAGGACCTGATAGGAACAACAGGCACTAAGATCTTAAGAGAACAGTTTTGAAATGGTTATGAACAATTTTGGCTTTAAAAAGTTATTTATAACAAATCATGGAATATTTTCGAGACAATTTTTTTCCTTGTCTTGTAAAAAGGAGTTTCAGCACCGTTGCCAAAAGAAAACAAATGAACAGAAAAAATAGAAAAGAAATGGACTGGATACTACTAGCCGAGGAGATTTAGGTTTAAACCTAACAAAATTAATGCCAAGTGTTGAAAATTTGGCAGATACATCCTTTGCATTAAAAGAACCTGTTTTCTATTCTCATTTATTTTATGTCACAGAAACCAAAGCTTAACTTTAATCTAGAAGGTGTTTCTTAAATTTTTCACACTAAACTTCACAACAGTTAGAAATTTTAATCTTTTAAGGCAAGTCTGTGAAAAACGCATTTAAGTTGATGAATTTGCAAAAATTCAAAATTAGGTAAACGGGGTCTACCTTATACCAGAAAACATGGCAAGTGGAAGTGGTCCATGGGAAAAAAATATCGGGAACCTCTGCTAGATCATGCCTGAAACATTCTGAGGAGGACTATTGTAATCACCATATGAGAAGCATCCAAAACCTGAAAACAGCGTTGCTGAACGATTGTATGACTAATTGCCTCAGAAACTCCTTTATTTTCAGTATAACACATTACTCAATAAGTGCCGGGCCTGACAAATAAATGGCAATGCTTTCTAATTTTCCTAAGCATAGTCTACTAGTACTAATTTTCAAACGACATGAGTCACACACACACAAAATTTCATGATAACATCTTGCTTAGTTTAAAAGTTACGGTGGTTTTAGTGAAGTAACTTTTATTTTAGAAACAAAGGGTGACAAAGAATTTCATGTGTTAATTAAGCATTGCTTTTTGATGGGACGAAACACTGTTCAAGCAAAACAATGAATGACTGGATAAGTGTTATCCATACTGATCTATCGCCAACAAGGGTTAAGAGGTGGTGTGCTGACTAAAACGTGGTCGCAGACACAAACGACGCTGAACTCTCAGGTCACCCAAATTCTGCAGTTGTTCCAGAAAACATTAAAACAGATCATAAAATTGATTTAGCCGATCATTGTGTGAAACAACAGAGTATTTGAAGATATCAAAAGACAGTGTATTCACTATTATGCATGATCAATTGTCAATACGAAAGCTGTGTTCAAAGTGGGTGCCAAGTTTGCTCACTGTCGATCCACAAAAAAAAACAACAAAAAAATGCATCAACGTGATTCACAGCATTGTTTAAACAAAATAAACAGGTTTTTTACGTAGATATGTGGCAATGGATGAAACATGGATCCATTACTACATGCTAGAATAAAAACAATCGTCAGCTGAGTAAACAGCAGCTGGTAGAAACTGTCCAAAAGGACCAAAAAAATCAAACGTCAGCTGGCAAGTTGAGGCTTCCGTATTTTGGGATGCGCTTGGAATTTTGTTGATTGACTACCTTAAAAAAGGAGAAACCATTAGCAGTGAACATTTAATGACGTTATTGGATCAACAGAATGAAAAAAATAAAGGAAATACGTCCCCAAATGCAAAAGAAAAAGTGCTGTCTCACCAAGGCAGTGCTCCATGTCACAAGTCCAAGTAAAGAATGGTAAAATTGAACGAATTAAACTTCGAATAATACTTTCCCACCCACTATACAGTCGAGATCTGGCTTCCAGTGATCAAACCTTAAGAGAATGCTCCAAGGAAAGAGATTTGGCTCAAATGAAGAAGTGATTGCCAAAGTTGAAGCCTATTTTGAGAGTAAAAACAAATCGTCCCACGAAAAAGGTATTAGGAAATTAAAAGATCGCTAGACTGAATG